>JAIUND010002002.1:0-27033 GCA_034699125.1 Gisinianus flammeolus | reverse complement strand
TTGTCCAGTACGGACTTTCTTTTAGCTCGCCTGAGTTCTCTCGGCTTGAGCATTGTTTATTATTCATTTAAATTATACTGTAAAACCCTTTTAAAGTATATCCTTTAAAATAAAATAAAACAATATGGATTCTAAGTGTTACACGTCGCTTCCTTCGTGTCTCTACGTTGGTATTCGATAAGTATTATTCAGTATGTATATTGGACTGGACTGTATCTAACATTAATTGTAAGTGCACATCAACATCATGTGTGAGTTTGTATAGGGGTTTTTTTATGTGGAGAGTGGTGCGAAACTCCTGGCCAGAGAGATATATATGCGAGTGAGTTGCTGTTGCATTTGCTGTTGCTCCTGGTGAATCCAATCCCCTGGGTCTCCCTTACATAATTTACCTAATAAATTCTTAATGGTCGGTGGAAAGTGACTGGCTGTTCTTCTTCTTCTTGCTCTTAATTCTTTTCCTTTTCCTTCAGACACACACATTTGCCACATTCGTTTCTTTTTCATTCTCTGAGGACGACTCGTCGATGCTCAATTCAATGACGACTCTCAACTTTGAGTTCTTCTTTCTGTGTAAAGTCGTAGTGTGGGCAAGTTTCAAGAATGAATGCGAATGGAAGAGATTCCAGTTGGAGTTGGTATCTTATTATTGTTGTATTGTGGATTGTGGACGATCGTCTCCTCATCGTCTGAGAGTCCGAATGAGTTGTGATGACGATAGTTCAACTGCAAGTCTGTGAGGAGGATTTCCAATTCGAATATGTACTTACGAAACGAATTTGCATTCACAGAGAGTGGAGGATCATGATCATGAGGAATGAGATGAGATGAGATGACTGGTGCTGAGTCTCCTTCTTTCCCTTCTTTTTCTCTAATCGTTCTCACATTCACATTTTAAGATGCAGCTTGCTTTGCTTGTTCCTTGTTGGCTTTTTAGTTTTTAGCTTGTTGGTTCTCTCTCTCTTTCTCTCTCTCTCCACTCGTTTCACTTGAGTATACTCTGCTGCAGTCTGCAGATTTCTCTGCTCTCTCACTCACTCCATACATTTTATTTATGAGTCAAACGTGCGCACATCATTTATATTTCATATATTTGAGCAGACACACTCAAGGAAATCCTCACAAAAGGTTTATGTGTTTTCTCCTTTGAACTTGTGTCCACATTCCTTTTGTACATTCACAAACTCCTCATTTTTATTGCCATTCTCCACATCTCTCTCTCTCTCTCTTCATCTCTCTCTCTCTCTCTTCATCTCTCTCTCTCTCCTTCCCTCATCCCTTTTTCTTTTCCTTCAAACAATATATACAGGCACACACACATTTACACTTGCTCATTTTCATTTTATACACAGCTACACACATGGACAAACTGTACACATAGACAATTTACAACGTACGATTCAGAATTCAGAATTCACAAATCTACAATTTATTCACACACACACACATTTTCTCTCCCTCAATCCTTCGCAATTCCCAATTTTATTGTAATGGCACAACTTACAACCTTTAAAGTTTAAAAACATCAACGTGACCAACAAAAAAAAAATGTATCATTTCATTTCAAATTTGAACGGTACTTCCCATCTTAAATTACATTGACGTTTGAAGCATGAAAATATATTCAAATCTTCAGGATGTCAAGAATCTTTAAATCGGTGTTTCTTTAACCCACTCTAATTATTACTGTAAATATTCTGATTGCGGAGGACAAACCTGACTTTCCTAACGATGGGAATGAGATTGAATGTATTTTTATATGTATATATAAGATGAGAAAATGATGAGGAGGATTTTTGAAGGGGAGAGAAAAGAAAAGAAAATGAAAATGAAAATGAATTTTGAATTTCAATGGGAAATGAGTTGTCGTTGAGTAATTAGTTTCTCATTTGGACATGTATTTTCGGCTTTCTATAGAGATTTTGAAAGGGAATCAGACACAGAGAGAGAGAGAGAGAGAAGCGGCTGGTTTCTGACCAGACCATAGTATAAGTATAAAGAGCAAGAGAAACAGAAGGAGAAAAATGTGGAGAGTGTGGAGAAAACAGAGAAACAGGAGTAGGCTATGAAGATTTGTAATTTGTATAGAGATTTAAATCTTCTGCCTTTTCCACCATGTTAAAATACATAATATGTATTTGAGATTTTGAGATGCTGCTTTTCGTTTGAAGTTGAGAGTAAAATGTGAAATGGAATGGGAAATGTGGTTCATTATGTGACGGGATTTTGAGTTTTGTTGGTTTCCTATTACTTTTTTTGGTTTGGTGTATATATATATGGGTTATGGTTGGAGGGTGAGTGCCGTTCGTTGTATATGGGCAATGGATAGGAGCGGAAGTGAATGACAAAGTCAATTAGTTAAATGAATTGGAAGCAAATGCTCCAGCAGTCCATCTGACTAATCACTTGGGATTTCTTGAGCGTAAAATAGAGAGAAAAAAAAAGTGGGGGAGACTCCAAAAAATATATCTGTATTAGAAAACTACTTAGTGTTCTTATCCTTAAAGACAAACGACAACGACGTTAGAGACAAACTACTTATGTGTACATCTTGGTCAACTGTGTACTCTCGAGTCTCTCTTCATAAGATCCAAATCTGGAATCTTGTGCTCCGTATAAATAATATAGAAGAAAGATATGAAAATGAAAATGAAATAAACAATGGTACAGGCGAATAAGATACCTACAACGAGGGAGCGAGCAGAACGTATAAAAGTTCAACATCAAAAATGCCGTATTCAATGACACAACATATTTTCGCAATGCAAATGTTGAAGCGAGAAGGAAAATGAGAAAACTTGACAGTTATAGATTTCATAAAAAGGATTTTAAAAAATTTCACTTTTCCTCTTGAAATAGACCTTTAATTGAATTGAAGTTATTCTAACTGCAGGACGCTAAAGTCAATCTAGTCAAAAACCCGGACCACACTTACCCCACTTGACCCTATACGCAAGTTAATTTCCCTTCATCCCTTTCAACTTTCACGTGTCTGTCTGTTCTCGAACCAAATTCATCTTGGCTTCCTCGTACTTCATAACCTCATGATCAGACATCAGACCTCAACGTTTCAAGTTTAAGTTTAAAGTTTAAAGTGTCCAACCGAATCCTCAAGATTTGACGACTCCATTAGGCAACAGACAAAGGACGTAATTCATTAGCTCTCCGAAATCGTCCCCACACAGCTGTGTTGTTTTCCTCTCCTCCTTTTCCCTCTTTCTCTCTTCACTCTTTCTCTGTGTTTGCTACACAATCCGCACAGTCCAAGCAATTTAAATCCAATTACTCACATTTCACCGCTCAACGTTCAAGACGAAAACCGGAGGGGAAATCATTTTCATGATATTTTAAAATTTCGTCACATGTACATGAATTCTGAAATTTCACAAAACAATCTGCTCCTGTATGTATATATCGTATCTGTAAATTGTATCAAAATTGAAAATTCAATAAAAAAAATTGGAAGGATTTCCCTATCTAAGATATAAACCTTTTTTATTGAGAGAGATAAATTTGGATGGTGGATTTTCAAGTTGAAGTTGAAGTTGATGGTGACAGGAAGTGATAAAAACACACAAAGTCATTAAACGTGGAATTGCGGAAAATTTAAGGATTTTTTCAAGCCAAGAACTTCTTGAACTGATCTCATCTTTTATCTTTATGTTTTCCCCATTTATTTCCCATGTTCTTTTTTGTTGTTGTGATTCCTTGAGTTTGAGTTTGAGTATCTGTATATTATCTACACTTTATTTTGTGTAAGTATACAATACATACAGCATACTGACTTTGATAGCGTTGGCTTGGTGTTGGATGTGGATTTTGCGATTGTTGTGAATTTCTTTCTGATTCTGATTCGGATTCTGAGCGTGACATCAACGACACACCATGAAGATCCCAAATTCCAAATTCGAAATTCGAAATATGTACATACAATATATGTATACACAACTGGTAGTTTTTGAAGCCACGCCATATAGAAAGAGAAACAGAGAAACGCAGAGAAAATATGTGTGTAGAACACAACTACAATTGCAAAAATGCACCCAGACACGGATGAGTATAATTTATTACGAGACCGTGCCCGAGTGCCAGAGAACCAGAGACCAACTGCCAAGGCAATAAGAAACGAAACGAAACGACATTATTATGTATCTCTACCTATGACCTATATATTTCATTATTATTCTCTGAATTTGTCTGTCTCGGCAGTGTCCTGTATGCTGTTGCTGTTGTACATATACAGACGACGAGACAAGAGACAAAAAATCCTCATCATGTTTTATTGCATTGCCACATAGCTCCTTTTTCTTTTTAGAAAACGTTTGGAGATAACACGAACGAACGAACGAACGATGATTCGACTCACGATCAATTTGCTATATAGATTGAAGAGATTCAACAACAAATTTTTGAATGTCACATTTCCGTTTCAGCCCAGACTTGTCATTGTCAAAGTCACATTGTATTTAATTTAAGGCTCAATATAAATTTGGTATTTCGAATCGACTCATTCTCTTTCATTTGTAGAGATTTGTCCAGGCAAGATGGGCATGAAGAAAAACTGCTGTGGGGGGAGAAATGAGACTGAAAAAGGAATAGAGACGAGTCAAAGAATATAAGAATATCTTAAGAATCCGGCATTCGGAATTCGGAATCCCAAATTGTACAGCATCGGCATGCGTCTGTCAAAGAATCCAATCCGCAAAGGGAAAAGATGAGGAATCATTGGGAGGACGGAGCAGGCTGCTCCTCTTCGTCATCATCCTCATCTTCATCTTCATCTTTGTCGTTGTCAGTTGTCATATTGCATAGTGACCACGACCACGACCACACACAACACTTAAAATCAGCATCCTTCGACTGTCCCCTTTTGACCTTCCCCAATGTCTCAAATCTCAACTCCCAAACCTCCAAATTATATATAGTATACAAATATACAAATGACAAATATACAGGCGAGGGTGAAGTTACGAGAGTCAAAAGCATTTGTTTCCAATTCATTTGACAAATTAAGCACGTAATTGAGTTTGTCATTTGACTTCCGTTTCCCAATCGTGACGCGACGTCCGTCCTTTTCATTGTTTTACAGTTTACATTTTCCATTTCCTCACATTTCACATGCGGTTTTTTCGACTTTGACTTTTTGAAAATGACTTTCAACCGAGTCTCTCGAGATCGAGATGTTCAAATTTAAACCAAAACCGCAGGAACCAGGAACCAGCCAATTTTTGGATTTTACAGATACATTTTCAACTCATTAAAAACATTTCCATTTCTTTTCTTTTATTTTATTTTATTCTTCCCTTTTTTGAAGCTGAAGTTTGTCTGAAAATTTCATTTTTTCTTCTTGGAATTCCGAAATTACGATATGTTTCACCATTTTCCCAGGAAGGAAATCAAATGTAAAATGTAAAAAGTAAAAAATGAAAGAGTCCACTCGGCCGGCCGCTCGCAAGTCTTTTAAAATGAAGTTGAAGTTTGTCTTCATGATAATTTTCCACAATAAGAATCCTTTAAAGCAATCCTTTTAGCAAGAAGGCAGTGAAAAGGCAGACACAAACAAAAACAGAAAGGAGAATCCTCTGTGGTCACAATGTCACATGGAACGAGTAACAACCGCAGAAAGCGGAACATATCCATTCTCTTTTACTCATTGTACGATAAGATACCTGTACTTTTACCCATCGCATCGCCTCCTTTGCACATTGAACATTTTACATTTTACATTGGACATGTCAACTCGTCAATTGTCAATCAAACTCTTTTCAATACAGAAGAAGAGAGTGTACAATGTGCATTGTACATACATTTTCTTCCTTCGATTTTGATTTTATTCACATCGTCATGTGTCGACATACAAATCCTTTCACACTTTACACTTTCAACTTTACACAGTTTTTACACACACATACATAAGATATTTTCGTCAATGAGAAAATTCAAAGAGTCCGAGTCAAATTCTTGAAAGTTGTCTAAAAACTAAAAACTAAAAGGAAAGGCCAGCCCATAGTTTCCCACAGTCACACATTTTCTTATGTTTCTATATATTTATGTATGTAGTTTCTTTCTACATAGATTCTTATGCATATCTTAGATATATTTTGCCTCCATCTCCATTACCATTGCCATTGCATTGCCATCACCATGCAGTTGATAATCCTTTTTTGACTTGTGTACAAAAATATCCTTTGTATGAGTATTATCATGATAATCACACACACACACAGTCACATATGTATCTGTATGTTTATGCATATTATATATATATGAAATGAAAAGGGTTTTCTCTGTTTTTCCTCCAAAAAAAGGCCACAGGCCACAGAGATCACTGAAGGAAATCGGATTTTCTCTCTCTCTTTTAAAATCAAACTCAAAAACCCTTTGAACTCTTGAGTTGGTCTAATTCACATTCCATTCAACACTTTGGTAATACTCGAATACTAATACACAAAAACCACCAACTTTACCAACTGTATTTGTAAATTTGTATTGAATCCTTGTGTGTTGCGGTGCTGACTTTCTGGACCAGTAGGAGAGTTGGACAGTTCAGAATCAGAATCAGAATGAGAATCCGAATGAGTATACAAAAAGAAAAACCAAATGGAAAAGTCACTAATGAAAAGCTGTCAATTGTCAATAATCTACAAACTACAAAGTAAGTATGTATTAGAGAAAGCTTTTCATTTTCATTTTCATTTGCATTTGTGGGGAGAAGGCGGAGAGAATAGAGAATCCATTATTATCCTCATTATTACCTATACTCTTCTTTCTTTTTTTTGACTTTGTATATATTCCGTATGTACTCTTGCCGTCTTTTCTTGTGCTTCCTTTTGTTCCCTCATGTTTATTCTATGGAGTCAACAAATTGTGTGTTGTACAGTGTGAATTCAAAATCAATTCTGGAAGTTCCCTCAGGGTAAATTTCATCAGACTTTTGGATTTGGAGAATTCCCCATTTCCCCGTTTTTCCATTTGAATGTCGAATATGAATACCTATGAATATGAATTTTGAAGATTATTATATTATGAAACATGCATGCGATCGACCACGACCACCTGGATGCAAGTTGCAGTTGCATTTGCACAAAGAGTTTACAGCTTTACACACATTTACATTTACATTGGTGCATCCATATTTTACATGGAAATGGAGGTGGAAATGCATCTTCATGAAGAGAAGATGGCAGAAGAGAAAAAAACGGATTTTATCTGTCTATTATGTTATTATTATTATTATTATTATTAGAAAAAATATTTTCCCACCGTGAAAGTCAAAGTCTAATCGGGATGAAGAGAGAGAAAGAGAAAGAGAAAGAGAGAGACTCATGAAAATGTGAAAAAAATAGTAGTCAATGGTGTCATTGGTCATTGTAGGATTGTGGATACCCTTTTAACTCTAACTTTTATTTATGAGAGAGAGCTAGAGAGAGAGAGAGCAATAAAATGAAATGAATGCACTCACATTCACAATTCAATGTATCTTTTATCTATCTCTGGTGGTGGAATCCCATTATATATATTCGGGCTATCTCCTCGACTCTTTGTAGATTTTTAACCTTTTTCATGTAACCATGTTTGTTTGAGGTTAAGGTTTTCACTTTTCAGGTGTTGCAGTCGGTTTTTTTTTTTTAGTATTGTGTATTGTGATTGTGGGTTTTCCATGGGTTCAAGGTATAAAACGAAACGAAACGAACGCCAAGGAATTTATCTATGAAATAATTACATTTATGACATGAAGCGAATAATGAAAAGCTCCACATTCACATTCACACAGTGTGAATAATGTCATTGTTGTCCAAATTACACATACAGAATTACAGATAAAAACCCAGTTCTCTATCTCTATCGTATCTGTTTCTGTACTGAACTGAACTGAAGTGAAGTGAAGTGAGGATGAGGACTTGGAAGAACCAACCAAAACGAAAGTCAATAGTCAATATTTACTATTGACATATAGTAAGTTAAATTCACCCCATTATTTTTTTTCATGGTATGGTTTTTACGAGTGTGAATTGGCATTGGCAGTTGCTTGTTGTGTTGTTGTGTTGTGTACACTGAAAAGATGGGAAAAGATGGAAAGAAATAGAGAGAGAGAGAGAGAGAGAGAAAGAGAAGGCGGAGGAAGAATTAAAGCAGACATCCTGTCTCCATGTACAAAATGTACAAAATACAAAAGTCAAAAACTCAACTCGCCATGATGTAGTTTAATTCACAATTCACACCGTGTGTTTATCTGTTTGTGTCACACACATACAAAAAAAAAGGCAAAAAAGTCCAAATAGAAATTCAAGGTGTGTTGACGTTGCTGTTGGTGCTGGAGCTGAAAGCTCAAGTGTCCCAAAAATCCTATAGCGAGAGAGAAGCTTTGCCAATATGTATCGTATACCATCGAGTCGCGTTTGAGTTTTGAGTTTTCAGTTTTCAGCTTGACTTTTACTTTTTCCATCACATATTTTATCTTCCCATAAAATGAGGATGAGAATGAGAATGAGAATGAGAATGACTGTGTTTGGTATTTGTATTTTGTATACTATATGCATTTTGTCGTTTTGTACATTTAGTATTTATCGTTTCGTTAGTATACATTTTAGTGAAATGACGAAAGATACAAGAAAGCGATACAGATGAAATGAAATATGTGGAAACCAAGTTGAAGTTGAAGGGAAAAATTAAATTGACATTGACTCCCTGAAAGTTAGTTCGCTTCTTTTCTCTTCTTCTCTTCTTCTCTTCTCTCCTTCTCCAGCTTGAAATTGAAAAGGAAGAAGATTCTCATCGTGGAGGGCCGGGTTTGTGCCTGTTGACTGTTGACACAGATCAACAATGCCCACCAGGAGGGAGTCGATACCAGGGGTGGATTCACCTATTGTTGCTCCAACTCCAAACACACACACACACACACACACAGACAGACAATTTTTACACCAAGTTCCTCATCGTCCTGGTCGTCGTCGTCGTCGTCATCGTCATCGTCATCATGGTTTTATCCTTTTATGTAGTATATTTGTAGATATTTTTGGTAGTCTTCTCTCTCTGTGTCTTTCTGTCGCTGTGTGTGCCATCTAAAAATGTGTAGTAAGTAGTGGATTCTCCTGTTGGGTCTCCCATCGGCACTGAATAGAATTTTGAATTGGATTGCTCTCTTCATCCCCATTCCTGGTTCATTTAGCCGCTCTGGGTGTCATCTTTTTATTGTCATTTCATTGTTCATGAGTTGAGTTTTTCTTTTCACTTTTTTTCCATACAGAATCTGTACTACAGATACACAGATACAGACTTGTGTCCCTTTCCCTGTTGTTTGTTCCTCCTCTGCATTTTTTTTATACCTACCTATATATACTCTGTCGACTCTGGAGTCTGGACTCTCTTCTATAACTCTGCGGTTGTCCCTCCGTCTCCGTATTTTCCCTTCATCCTCGGTTGTCTGTAGTCTGTATAGTAGAAAAAACATCTTTCATTTCATTCCATTTCCATTTGATTTTCTATATAATATGCTTTAAATTATCTCTCGCTCTGAATCCTTGTTAAATTTCACACTGCTGACACTGCTGTGCTGCTGTTTCTTGAAATGTCTGTCATGATCTAGTTAAAAACGTGAAATGAAAATTACACTCACACTTGCATTTTTTTCCATCTCTCTCCCTTCTTCATCCGCATCCTCATTTTCTTTAATTAAATTAATTTTTTGAGTGTACGTGTATACATTTATACATTTATATTACATATAGCTAGTCTCTCCGCTTTCCGCTCATTACGATCCACAACAATTAAATTATCATTACTCATTCATTCACTTTTTTCTCTTTGCTTTTTTTTTTTTTTTTTTGATATCCTTCATTCATCAAATCTACAATCTTTAGTCCACAAGTTTTTAATAGGGAATTCATGGAAATGGGAATTATTTTTTGGAGGCGAAAGTCGTGCCTGCACGCTCAACATTAATTTTCATTTTCACCATTCCAAAATCGTTTTTTTACTAGTATTTTTTTTTTTTGGTGAGATGATCGCGGGGGAATACTCGTATATACGAAAAGAATGATGAAAATCCTGCTTGAAAGATATCTAGTCTCTCGTTGTAGATTGTAGTTTCATAGCATATATCTACAGTATAGGTTTGTGTTGTGTTGACTGTTGTGCGTAAAAAGAAAATCTGTTGATTTTTATCAAGAGAGTTGATCAACATTTAGGGGGAAAAAAGCGAAAACGCGGTCTATGTACTAAATACATTGTACAAATTTGTACATATATCTTACATAATATGAAGCTCCATAGTGTTTAATGATGGGACGGAGATGGTCAAATGAAATGAAATGGTGGATTCATCTTTTTGGTCTTGGTGTGTGTATTGTATATTGTATATATTTGTAATTTGTATATAAAGCCATAAGCCGAGAGTGAGCAAGAGCAAGCAAGCGAAAGATACCATAAAAGTACATGTGAGCTATAGAAATAAAACAAAATCCATGTTGATTGTTGCCGACGAGGACGACCAAAGAAGAAGGCCAAGGAACCAGAATGAACTGTGTTTTTTTTCATCTTCTCATTCTTCTTCTTCTTCTTCTTCTTCTGGAGACTCTTTCTCTTTCTCTTTCTCTTTCGGGATATTTCTAACAGAGTATAAAACTTATAAAATAAAAGTAGTGTATGCCGTGTGCGCTATGTTAAATACATCGTACTCTCGTTACATTATTCTCGCATATTGTACATGTAAATCCTAATAGCTTTTTTTCTTACTTTGATTTCTCTTTAGTTTTTTTTTTCACTTGGTTCTGTTACTGGTGCTGTGGTGCTGGAATTACTGGATGGACTCTCTCTTGGGGTTGTACTTTGTATCGTTTTGTACTTGTAATTGTGAGTTGTAAGAAATGAGAAATAGACAGAGATCCAGGATCCAGTGTAAAGTTTTGTAGGGAGAGAGAGAGAGATGAAGAAAAAGATGTGTTGTCGAGATAGGCGGAAGGAGCAACTAATTTCTAGTAATGTTTCCACCGGCTAAGGAGGAGGACAATCTCTTTCAATTTACGGCTTTTTTTTTTTTTGTGCCTTTTCTCTATTCAAAATCCATGCAAGCCACAGCCACAAGGGCTATCTCATCCAAATATCTCACTTGTTCCCCATTTGCTCCAACTCCAACGGGGTCCAGAAAGAAATACAGGAAAAGACAAACTATATACAGATAATATGTAATACTTAGATTGAAGATGTAGAGTTTGTCTTTGTAGATTGTATAGAGACTCCAGAGAATTCCGATTACGATTACATACAGAGCTTTTTAAATCTCATCTCCTCGCAATCCTAAGAGTCTGCCTAACTTTATACAATAAATATTTTAAAATTTGCATATGTGTGAACATTTAACTACAATCGGTACTTAATTTAGATAGAATATGGAGTCGTGGATGGATAAACGGTACGCACGAACAACTTGAAGAATTCGTAACAACGGGTACGACCGAGAAAAATCGTCATTATAGGGTATACATACAATCTTCTCCGAAGGTTTCAATTTGGATTTGGATGGACTTGAAATGACTGGAGAAGGAATTGAAAGACCGTCAGAGTCATCTTGGGCTTTTCTCCAGAAGGTGGAGAAAAACCAACGGGGAAAACGAAGACAAAGACCACGCGAAGATGCAGATGCAGATGTCCAGGTTTGTCCGTCCAGGTGAAGAAGAGAGATAGAGAAGAAGATTGTCAATTGAAATTCTGCACATTCATATTGTCGCCTCCTCCTGTGAAATTGGAATCATCTGTATTCTGTATTGGCTGGGATGAACTAGAAAACTAGATAAAATTTTAAATGGTCTGAGCTATATGAAATAAAGTACATACTAGTAAGTATTTACTTACACACCTATATTTGGTTCCTTTTTTTCTTTTCTTTTTCTTTTTCTTTTTCTTTTTCTTTCTAGGCCGGACCGATTGTCGATGGTCAATTGTGCAGTTGATAATCTGTAACATTGTTTTGAACTGTTTAAGTGTGTAAAAGTAACTGGAGAGATTTGTCGTCGTTGTCGTGAGTATCTGTATACTCTGTCTGTACAAGAAATGTAGGGAAATGGAAAAAAAAGGAAAAGGATCAGAATTCAGATCCTTCAAAGATTGGATAACGAAAACAAAATCAAGAGTACATAATATATAAGAGATGAAAATGAGAATGAGAGGATGGACAATGCAAGTGTGAGTGTGTGTTGAATGTTGCATGTTGAAGTTGACGCAAAACTAGACTAAAGTAAATCTCAAGACTCAAGACAATTGCCCATTTCATTTTACAAGTCCATTGTTATTGTCATCCTCATTCTCATCCACATATACTGATTATTTTCAATTTCATTCTCGATTCTCCTACACATACATATACACAGAACACTGCTGAGTTTGTAAGTGAAACGCCTTGAAATCTCCAAATTTTTCCTCTCGCTATATACCGACTGTGAGGAGTTGAGGAGTCCTTTTCCGTATTTGTGCTTTCTAATCGTCATTGGAGAGAATTTACAATTTACAATTGAAATTGTCAATTGTCATGGGGGGATTGTTCTTATTCCTATTCTTTATTTTTACCAATAGACTCCAGTCCAGATTATAGAATTGTGAGAAAGCACATGGACTATATGGACGATGCGGAATGCGGAGCATCATGTAATTACTATTGTAAATATCATGGATTGTATTTCACTCCCTCGCTCTCTCTCTCTATCTCTCTCTCTGTAGTTCATCTGCATTGTTTGGTATCGCAGGTGAAATCGCATCATATACACTTATACACATACATGCCACTGTGTATTTGTGTATATCACTAGATAATCGATTTGAATCTGATAATCGTGGCCAAGTGTCTGTTTTCTGTTTTTGTCCAGCAGGGTCCACAGTCAGGGAAGGAGAAGGATCGTCATCTTAAAGAAGAAAAGAGAGACAAATGTCCATGAGATACTACATTTTTTTACCCATCTCAATAGATGTAACCAATAACTTCTTACTCTTACAGTCTTACAATATATATACGCAGAGTTTGTCTCTATACTATCAGAATAGGTACAGAATGTCCGCAGATATTACTATAGATACATTTACTGACAACGATGAAAGAAAAAACGAGGAAACTTAATCTGTTTCAATTTCAATATAACTTACAAGTTAGGATCGGGATCCAGGGGAGAGAGATGAGAAAAGGACGGAGAGAAATTTTAACAATTTACAAACCTCGCCCTCTCCCTATGGATCACTTACAAACAACTGACACAAAGCCATACCTATATACGTATACATACTTACATAATACTTATACATAATTTAAATGGAGAAGCTCTACCGGATTCTCCGGATTCCCTATATATAAACTTTAAATTGTTTTGTGTGTTTTTTTGTATTTACTATATTTTGTATTCTCTATCTCTCGCTATGTTCTCTTTTGTGTTTGCCTCTTGCTGTTTTGTTTACTACATGACGACCAAACACCAAAAACCAAAAACCAAACAAGCGACTAACTAGACTCACACGACATGAGGACAAATTTTTCTCTAGTTTTTTCTTCGTCGTCTTGTATCTCATCATACCTAAATAAATAACCGCCCTTTGTCGTTTTACGATGTTCTTCTCATTTTATTTCGTGAGAGATTCTTGAGAGAGAGAGAGAGAGAGAGAGAGAGAGAGAGAGAGAGAGAGAGAGAGAGAGAGAGTCCCCCAAAATGCCTATATGTATTTACTTTTATTTCTATTTTAAATTTAGGAAATTATTAAAATCTATACAGATATAGAAATGATTTTGCAGTACAATACTGAAGAAGAATACTGATACATTTGGGAAGATAAATGAAGTGTGTAAGAGTGTAGGACGTGTAGGTGGTTTGTATTGTGTAGGTCAGTGTGTGTAACTTGTATATATATGTATATATATACTTACCCATTTTATTCCGTAAGGGTGAATATATAGTGGATGGCAGTATAGTTGATGGTGGTAATAATAATTCATTTCATTTGGACGTCCATTAATCATCAGTGAGTGAATGTGGATGTGAGGTCAAGTCAAAATATTCCAACAACAATCTCACTTTTTGATGGCTTGCTTATTCTGTCCTTTTTTCTTCTTCTTTTCTTCTTCTTTTTCTTCTCTGTCCTTTTGATTTTGATTCTTAATAGTCCTCTCTCATTTCCCGTATACCCTCTGGACAAATAGGAAATGATCTGATGAGAGAGTGTCTATTGCTCATGTACATACAAGTTTTGAATCTGAGGAGCATTCTAAAACTAAAATGAAAAACAATTGTAAAGAATATCTATAGATAAAGAAAATTCAAGTCAGGGAGTCAGAAATTGTCTGTGTCTAATAACAAGAGCTCACAGATACAGATATATAGGTAGATATAGTATTTAGAATTGAGGGTAATACAATTATAATGTATACGAAAAAGGATAGGTAATAGGTAGACTATCTGTATATAACATAACAATGAGAGGAAAATTGTAAATTGTAGATACTTACATGTTCCTGATGGTGGTCGAGGTTTTTGAATGTGTACACTGTACACTGTGTACAGCGTGTGCCTTGAGTCTCTGTGTCATGCACATGGTTAATGGTTCCAACTAACAACAATAGACCAACGTCACAACAAAACAACCAACAGCGGAGCAGAGAGACAGAGAGAGAGAGAATAATAAAAGTGTACATCTCGTACATCGTAAATCTAAAACGGAGGGTATACAATGATGAAATGATTAAATGTAAAATGTAACAGGCGAACAGCTATAGAGCTACAGCAATAACAGACCTCAACCCACACGCTCAATTCAATATAAATACCTATTTACAAGTGAATTCGAATTCCGAATTCAGAGAATCTCCAAACAAAATGAATTCAAAAGGAGATATTTTATATTATATTATATTATTGTACGAGTTTTTGGAAGATTCAATAGAGTAAATGGGAACACCCACACCTATAATAAACCACAAGTACCCAAGTACAAGTGAAACGCGTAGATGCATTGCATTCGACTCCATTCATAAATCTAATATTATTATTACATATACATACAGTTTAGAGTATAAACTTTATAGTTATTTAAGCCCTATAGCTTATAATATTCTTGTAAAATAAAATGACATTGACATTCGATTTTGATGTTGATACGCTCGAAAGATAAATCAAACTTCCTGTGTATTGTTTATTGACTATAGGTATGGAATTAACGGAGGCCGCAGCCGACATGTCGCGCGACAGCGTGTGAAATAACATCATTCCGATTTTGGATTCACCCAAAAGTTTTACTGTGTACGATACATACGATATACGAAAGAAAATGATTACATACGTATATTAGGCTTTACATGGATTTTGGTTTCGAGATTTCCAGTAAATAATAAAAAAAATTTATCGACTTGAGTTGACTTTGTAAGCAATATTCATCATTATTGAAAATACTTATGCCTATATATGATTCAAAACATAAAAAGTATCACGATTTAAATTTTAAAATGTAAAATCACTAGAAATTAGAAATACGATGTAACAGTTTAAAGCTATATATGGTGACACTGTCATACTATATGACATGTGTATGCGCTTCGCGCAAATAAAATCAAAATTCATAATAACATGGCAATGATTATATATATACCAGCATTATCATGATTAAATGCAGTTCAAACAAAATACAATAACAATTAGTATATACTTAGATTTTACTTGTTGTAAAAACAAAAAAACTTAACAATTAAGGACTAATGAGACTGATTTGAAAGCTTCAAAATCAAAATTTCTTACACCGAGATTGATCATATCTCACCAACATAAAAAAAGTTACTAGTTAGATGGATTTCACTTCTTTGGACGAAGAACTCGTCCAGTTTCTCCGTTTTTCAACTGATCACTTGCATTCTGCATGGCTTGAGTGAAAACTCCCACGTCAACATACTCCACGCCATCAGAACAAAACGAATCCTTTTTTCATAAACAAAGAAGAATATTGTATTACATTTTAATAGTCTCTCAAGATACAGAATTTTACAGTTTTTAAAATGTATAGCATATAAGTAACAACTCACATGTTGATAGCTATTTTCCATATCGTCGTCGTCACCGGATTTATCGAGTTGTGGGAGCAGGTCCACTGGTCTTTCTTTTTGTGCGACGGTATTTGGGATGAAACTCTTCGTTGATTCCAAATACATTGCGGTTTCCTGTCTATTATCAAAAATAATGGATAAAAGTGATTACTATTAGTTTTAGATGTAGCGTATTAAAGCATGTGCAACTTTCGAAATTATTTTCCCAACAAACACAATAATAAAATTATAAATTCAACTCACGACTGATCTATTCCTCCTTCTTCATTTTCTTCATTATCATTGACAAAGGTTTTTTTCAATTGATATTCGTCATCCGAGTTTTCATCGCCATCATCATCCTCATTGGATACATCAGCTTCGTACATAATAAACCCATTTTTCTTCCTTTGTACACCTTTTCTAAGCGTTCGTCTGCAGGACAGCTTGACACTGTTGGATTTTGGCATTGTGGTTTTTACCGTTTTAACAATTATTTTTTTAATTGGCGATGGTGAATTCCATTCTTGAATGCTACTAGATGATGAAGAATCTGAATCTTCAATGGCTTTGTCCTTGCTCGAATTGGAATTAATAGTATTATTTTTCGTAGATTGACTTAATGGCTTAATTTTCCTGTGCAGAGATTTTCGTGATGGAAAAGTATTCTTCCCTGTACGAGTTTTGCTAGTTAATAAAGAATGACTCGACTGATGCTTATCTTGATTTGAAACTACCTGGACGTCTTCTGCAGATTCCGATGATGTTGACGATAAGAGGTCAACGATGTCGATAATTTTCGTTGGACCATTATTTCGGCTTGAATTAAAACTTATTTTATTATTATTAATCTTGGATTGACCCAGCTTCATAATCTTCCTTTTTAGAGATTTTCTATTCGTAAAACTGTATTTTTTGTCCGTTTTATCATTCTTACAATTTTGTTTTGCTGAATCTTCCCTGGGAAGTGAGCAAGGTTCATCGCTTGATTTTGAGAAAATCCAGGGATTATTGAGCGAAGAAGCTTCATCTGGAACTAGAGGCTGTTCAGATGATGATGATATTATTATTATTTCTTGATTTGGTGAGTTTCTCGTCATATAACTATCTATACTCCAATTCTTCCTGGCGGCAAGTAAATCATCTGGTCGAGGAACGCTTCTGTGTAACCCAATATCGGGTGAAAGCGGGATTGGTGGGTCATTATATTCGATATCGACGAACGATTTATTGTTAACTGTATATGAAGAGTCCAGAGTAGAAACACTAGAAACTGATGTGTCAATTATTTTCTTTTCTTCCTGTTTTTCATCAATAATACTAGAGCTTAATTGAGGTTCAGGTGACGAAGCTGAAATACACAGGAAAGAAAAATACCAAAAAGTATTTAGTAAGTATCAACTCTATATATATAGAAAATGCAATAATTTTAGAATTTCACAATTATTTCTAATACAATGAGAAGATTTTCAAATGTAAAACTAACCTGGCAATAAACCAGAACCGTTATCCTTTCTGTAATATGTTGTTTTTCGTGGTGGAGATGCAAGTAGATAAGTAAGTTCCGACTCACTGCAAGTAGTGGATTCCGACTCCGTTTCATATACTATGGTCACATTTTCATTGGGGTTGGCCATTACAAGTACTAAGTTGAATGGACACAAGTACTTACAAATAAACTAGACTCAAAGAATCTAAACTTAAAGAATCTTAACTACTTACCGGGCAGATGAGCAGAGAGTGAGGCCAACCAGTTATTTTTTAGATCATATACAACAAGACCACGTTTTCATTCTAAACTGTGTGTAAGGTAAACTTTCCCAAAAATCCAAAGCACAAGCGAAACGCAGTTGATAAAAGATTATTAAAATTTAAAAGACTATAGTTATTTCTGTGAGTTTAAATTAAACTGTTTAATGCAAATCAAATATAATGAATTACTATCAAAAGATAATTGCAACCAGAAAGAAAAACAAAACCCCAATTAAAATTTAAAATTGAAGTGAGCGGGGAAAATTTAGAAGAAAGACCGAATCACCGAATAATAATAATTATTATTACCGAAGTTGGTAATAGCAGTGTAATACTTACTTTTCTGTTGATTTATTTTCGTGAACTTTAATAAGGTAATTAGTATAGTATTTATACGTCATAATTTGAATTTAAATAGTACCTTGGTTTATAAATAACTCATTTCGTATTTTAATTAGAGATTATAGACGAGTACAATAATAATGGTTGACGAAGCTTCATCCTCAGGGGCATCACCCTCCAGCCTGCAAAGCACATTAGAGTCAAACAATAATGAGGCTTTGGAAAATATGGTGGTAATAAGCACAGGAAATTACGTTAACTTGGTTAGTAAAATTATTAAGATGGATCGATTATATTTTAAATTATTTATTTATTTATATTATTTGACAGGTCTTGAAAGAGGTAATGAAGAATCTTCGGGTCAAGATTTGATGAACTTTCGACTCGTCAATAGACAGTGGAATGAAACTGCTACGTCCATGTTAATCAAGACTCGTAAATCTATCGTCGATATCCGATATTGTATCGAAACGTCCAGTTACTCGATTACAAAGGGATCTGAGTGTGTGGGTTCCCTAGACGAATTCATACAATGTCTAGAGAAATCTCCAAACTTCCCTTGTAATTGTTTCATGTTTACTGATGGGAGTCTAGGATCTCCCGATGCTCAAAAATTTATACAGTCACATGGTGCTGGACTTATCAAGAGCTTGGTAATTCGTTGGCTCCATGATTTGAGTCTCAATTTGTATACTCCTCTAGATGTTCTAAAACAGCTTCTACTTCACGATGCTCCAAACATTGAGGAACTGAGTTTCGTGCGCATGCCTCATCAGTGGGAATATGACGATGCAGGATTATTTCAACAGCCAAAGGCTCTCATCAAATTACCAAAATTGAAAAGGCTTACTCTGGGTGGGACTCCTATTAATGGACAAGTAGTTGGGGACATTTTGGGAGCAGCTGATAATTTGGTATCAACATGTGGTTTTCTAGAACAGTTGGCAAAGTATTTTGCAACTGCAAATAAAATCCATACAGTCAACTACTTGTATTTTTGTCCCTTTGATGCCAGTATGATACACTTTGAAGATTTTGCTGGTTTGAAACCTCGATTGCGTCAAATGGGTTTTTCCTTTGAGGGTATTTGTGAGAAATCATATCATTGGCCTCGAATGTCCAGAGCATTGAGTAAAGTTTTTCAGTCCAGCTCTAAAACTTTGAAAATCCTGGATAGTTTACATCCCTTGACATTCTTACCTGGAATCAAAATACCGAAAATGGACAATATGAAAAGAATTAGTTTTGCGGATTTTGAAGATTATTATGCACCTACTTCTGAGATTCAAGATCATGCAATGTTTCCACATCAGTTCCGACTCTCACAACTTTTCCCATCTCTTCATGAAATCTCTTTCAATTTGGAGTCGGACAGCCAAGTTACTAATAATTGGGCAAGTCTCTTTGAATATTCTGATGTCGTTTCGTCCGTACAAGTCCTTACGATTCGTGATAAGTACAGTTTGGAATGGATGACCAACGTGTTTTCCATGTTTCCAAATATTCATACTTTGAATTTGACAGTGAAAGATATCATGGACCTTCCGTCTATTCTCAAATTGATAATTAGCAAATCCTTTGCAGCTCTGCAAGAAATTCATGCTGTGATTGATGTGTGTGAATATGATGAAAATTTATGCCCTGACATGGATTCAGCCTTTACAGGTTTTGCAAAAGAGACTTGCATGATCCTTCGAGAGAATTCACAAGAATTATCAGTACCCGAGGCTGAAAATTTTCGAACGAGTTCCTCCATCAAGGGTTTAAAAAGTACTTACACATATTATAACTTTCTTTGTGTTTTCTACGTACATATGGTCAAAAATTTTGAATTTCAATTCATTTATCATTTTCACAGTAAAAATATGCATGGTTTACGATTTCAACTTAGGTTTAAAAACACTGGCGATGGATTTCCCAAATGGTTTTGAGGACTGGGAGGATTTCAAAACACCAATATTTTCACAAGTTTCTAGGACTTATGGCTTTGCATCGATCCAAGTTATAATCAATACTCCGAGTCCTCGTGATCCAGGTAAAGTTTCTCACTTATTTCTGTTTTATGTATTAATATTTACGATAATTTAATTGTAATTTAATTACATTATGCTCATTGTCATTTTTTGTTCACTATTTCTAATTATTAATTTCAGAAATGGAAGAGGCTTTGGGATTTTCTGCGTCGTACGTAAAAGTCTTTGCAACTTTATAAAACTGGAAGATGATAATTCTATCCATTTTTCTTTCTTTCGTAAATTTACTTGAGTAATTCCTATTATGCTGAACTGCATGTAAAATAGATAACGACTATATATAGTGAAGTATCGTTTTCATAAATACTTATTACTTACTTACCTATATTTTAGTGCACGAATGCAGTAGAGTAAACGCTAATTAAAATCATGTATTATTTTGTGAAGATTTCGTATCTTTTGTTTCAACTTCAATTTATTAAATATATGTACGAAATTCAGTAAACAATGTGAATTCAAAATATAAATAGGTACATATACGCAATATGTATATCTTTCAAAGTTGAACAAGACAATAATGTATAAGTAATACATTGTAAAATCAAGTGTAATACATAATAAAATATGAAATTTTTGCTATTATAATTTACTTAGTTTTTTTCCTGTATTTATTATTAGGCCCAGACGCGTCCCCGCGATTCATCTGACCAAGTGTCTTAAATATTTTCTTTCTTAACTCTTTCTGCCTATAAGTTTGTCTCTCTTCATGTTTCTTTGTAACTTTTGCACGTTCTACCGTCTTTTTCGCCTTCTCTACCTTCTCTTTGGCCTCTTTTACGTGTAGACGATCTCTCATAGCTTTCAGGGTTAACGACATCTGTAAAAAACAAAATATTTACATAAATACAATGTCTTTTAAATTTAAATTTATCTTAACGAAAATGGAAAAGGAATTATTAATGAAAATAAAATAATTGAATATGAAAACAAATCGCACCTGTCGTTCATGTGGTTCTTTAATAACAGCAATACGTTTCTCTTCATTTAATTTGGCTTGTACTTTGGGTCTGTCTTTGTACGGTAATCTTTCTTTAAGGCTTTTCGGAATTTTGAGAGCAGAAAACTTTTTCTCCGCACGTACAATCGGTGTGTACAAATGATCCGGATTTGGCTCCACTTGAATTTGACGTTCCCGTTTCAGCTGTCCCACAGTTTTGACAAGTCTAGGTTGTGAAGTGATGTGAGTCGGGAGATTCAAGTAGAATTGAGGTATGTCCACTTTAGCCCAAGTCCGACAAAATACAATATCTGTATGCAAACAAATAAAAAACGGTTTATAGAAGCTGTATACTCATTATTTTCCTTCTACCATTTCATCAAGTGCTTTGACAATCAAATAATTTAATTTAACTACCATCAAACCATCGTAATAATAAATATGTAAACTACAAAAGAACTTACCACTAGCCAAAATTTTGTCTTCAAAAGTAGCTCGGAAAGCTCCAGATGGAGTTCGAAGTGGACGTTTGATTACTCCTCGCACTCCAGAAACTGTTTTGAGTTTTGCTCCAATAAATTTGGCTACTTCAAGTTGAGAAGAAAACATGCCTTCAAGAAATGCAGACTTTTTATAGATTTTCGCTGGATGACCGACTAATTTCAATTTCTTCACAAGTTCTGTCCCTTTATCCATATCCAGAATGGTCCCAGTCAGAACGATACGGAAGCCTTGAAAACCTTGAGGAGCAATACCCAAAATACCCGTTCCTGTCGAAAAAAAGAATTAATGATAAATTAAACCTTTTGTGTTTTTGATTATTTAGTATTTATATTTGGTTGGAAGCGTAAGTACCTATTTAGATTTAAATTGGAAATTACATTTTTATGGCATGGAATAGCTATATACTATTTCAATCCTAAAAACATTCGTTTGCTTACCCTGTGGAGTCATTGGCCCAAAGAAATTTGCAACACAATGCAAATGTTCCGGTGTGTATTTAATTAACCTGTAAATGAAATACACATTTTAAAAAAATGAAATTTAATTATCCATTTAAAATGGCAAGTTATAATAAAAAAATAAATAGGGAATGCAAAAATGCAAATGCGAATGCAAAAATTTACCGATTTCTCATATTGTGATCGTGAACAGAATACAAAGCAAGAGTTTGAAATCGTCTCCAGCCCACAGATAAAATAATTGGATCACGGGTTTTGAGGATTTTAGGAAACCATCTATGTTTCTTTACTCGAGCTTGAACCACTGCGAGTGTCTCTTGATTTGGAGTATCCAAAGAACCGACGACAAGTGGAGACATTTGCTGTGGATCAAAATTCGTGACGAATTCACAAGGAACTTTACTAATTTCTACTCGTACATAAGTTCCTGGAGCGAGTCCTTGTAAATCTTCTAGTAAATTCGGATCATCAATATTATCAAAAAATGTACGATTTATCTGTACAGAGAAAGAAAAATACACACCACTTTTAAATTACTGTCAATTAATAAACGATATGATAGGCATATTAATTGATGGATATAATTTATTCACATTAATAATGTATACCTTTGTTTGTTCCTCCACTTGACTCTTCCAATCCTTGTAAAAATTCTTATTCCCACCATCATCATAGTCCATATCAAATCTTTCTTTTAATTTCTTTTTCATTGCTTCCCTCTTCTCTACTGAAACTTCCCCCACTTCTGCCACAACACCTTCCCCTTCATCACCCTCAGCATCTTCATTAGATGATTTATTTTTATCTTCATTACTTTTACCATTACTAGGTTCCTTTTCCTTGCCCTCATCGTCCATTTCTTCAAAATCTCCATACATGTCAGCACCGAATCCGAATGGATCATCATCATCACCTCCATCCGCATCCAAGAGATTTTTGGCAGTCTCTGCATAATCTCCTCCAACAAATAAATCTTTCAATTCATCTTCATCCATATCTTCAACTTCATTTTGATTACTATCCGCACTAAAACAATTTGCCAAATCAAAATCCGCTCGTGATGACACATTCATAAAGTCCTGAGTATCATCATAGATCATTTTTTGCATGGAACGATTTCGGTATCTTGAGTAAAAAGCATCCGCAGCATCCTCCACTCTCTGCTTTTTTGATTTGTCAATTTTCCCAGGTAGAGCATCATCAAATTTGGAATTAATATTGTCATCATCATCTTCATCATCTTCGTCTTCATCATCGTCACTATCACTTTCATCATCATCTTCTAAATTCAAATTTTCTCCATCTTCATCCTCTTCATCATCATCATCATCAGAAAGATCACTATCATCTTCAGCACCCGAATTTTCCTCAGAACCATTTTCATCTCCTTCCTTGGATTTTCTACCAACTTTTCGCATTTCTTTTCCTTGTTCCATCTCCATTTCCGGTTCTGGTTCTTCAATTTCAGCAGCTGTAATATTTTCCGACATGCTAAATAGTTGAATAGTCGAGGATTCCATTTTTTCATTTAGAGTTGCTTTGATATCTTGAAGTTCTCCAATAAAAGTATTTGAACCCCCTGTATTCTTGTCAGATGGTTCATTTGCATTGTTAGTTCTCTTATGACTATGACTTCCACCCAAATCAATGTACACAGCATCACGATCATAAACAATCCCACCGACTCCAGAGAAAGGAGCATAAATTAATTTTTCTTTTTCATTGAGGGAGCGACGGAGAATTTGCTCTTTCATAGGGAGAGGACAAGGGTCACTAAGGGAAGTGACAGCTTCCGGTTGAAAATCTCCAAGGCCTACATACAGAATAATAAAAGAGAAAAAATTATTTAGATTTATCTTGCTATTTTTATATTCATATATGTACCTTTTCATTTATTATTAGGTATTATATATAAACAAGAGATTCTGCTTACCCGGTATATGTACAGAAACTCTGGGTTTCAAAAAAGTGCCATGTACATAGCCATACAAACTAATGACACGATCTGCTTTTGGATTGATTCGAATAGCTTCTGGTGGAGTCAAATCTTCCATTCTGTCAGCAATTAAATAGGCATGTTCGGATCTCCAAATTGTGGGTCGAAATTTCATGACAGCAATGAAACGAGCAAGATTTTGAATTTCATTTTTCGGATATGACTGAGTCATTGGATGGTAGCCAGACAGGTAAAATAATTTTGAGCCAGCATATACTTCTGTCCAAAAACGGTGTTTCAGTTTCTTCTTTGTCAACTTCAGTTGTTTCTTATTTTTGATCATGTCTAAATGTGTGAGAACACCCATAATTTGAGGAAAACCATGTACCTAAATTAATAAATAAACCATTTAAATTCAAATTAGGTATTTATTATAATTATATATTTTGCACTTGTACATGTGACATGAGTATGTAATTGTAGTAATTTTATCATTATAAACTCATTTTTGAATATGTCATCATTTGCTCACCTGACAAATATTTAAAAACTCAAAGATTTCCATCTCAAATCCAAATGAAGCATCCACAAGTAATAAAACCAAATCCGCAATTTTCGCTGTATCAATCATGGAATTAATATCATTATTACACTCAATAAAAGTCAGTCTCCGTTTCTTCCCAGACACAATCGTGACCGGACCTTTAACATCACTTAGAGAATGACGAGTATAATTCTTTACTAGATTTTCAAATAGTGTAGATTTTCCAACTTTTGGTGGTCCGACTGAAACGAGAAAACGGGAAAAAACACAAATAAGTAAAAACTTTATTTATGATAGAAGCCTAATTTCTTTAAAGTACAATTCATTTACATAAAAATGAATAACAAACTCACCGAGTGCAATAATAAAAGGTGGAGGTTGAACGGGTGCTCTGTCCACAAGAGGTATTCGTTCTTTTTTTGTTTCAAGATCTTGAGTACGACGAAATCTCCTCTCTGCTTTTATTGCTGAATTAAAAGTAAAGGCTTTTGGATTCCGAAGTTTTGCATCTACATTTTTATCGAATTTAGTCCCACTCCCACCACCACTGTGACTCTTTTCCAATTTATCTTTCTTCTTGTCCGCTTTCCGACCAGACTGGGAAGGTCGATGAGTCTTCTTCTTGTCCACAGTCGTCTCACCTTCCATCTAATCAACCGACAATTCACATTCACGATACCATTAATTAATTAATTACCAAAATGTGCAAAATCTAGAAATGTGGAAATATATAAAAATGTAATCACATTTGAAAACATAAATATTTACTTAATTTCTCTATTTATGCCATTACAAAAACAACTTACCGTGTGCGGTGATTTATTAGGTGTCCAACTTTAATTAAATTCTTTGACTAACTGCATTAAAACATTTTATAACAATTAAATAACAAATAACAAATAATGTACAAATGTAAATGTGTTGGTCTTTCCGAAAGAAGCATGTGGACAGTTTAATTCTCTCTGCAATTCTACAAGGATTCCTCGTCAAGTCAAATTTTACTTCCATAAGGGAAAAAGTTGAGACGTTGAGCTGTCGAGCATGAATAAATTGACTATATAGCATATAGACGAGTTATTTTTCTTCTTCAGTTCTTCACTTGTAAATTCCCTGTTGCTTAGCGGAACAAAAACATCCAATGCTGGAGATTCACGTGAAACTCCATACACACTATTTTTATGCATTTTATGATTTTTATGACCGATCCAGTTTTTAAAATTAGGTTTCGGGAAAGATCCTAAAAAAATCAATTGACACCTGAATACTTTAGTGGTAAAACTGGTAAACTAACTTGCATACTTACTTACACACAATGAGATTTTTACTTAATTAGCAATAGATAATAATATATTTAATTCTGCAACAGTTGGATAATGCTTGTTATAGTTGTCCGCATAAAACGTCTACTTAGTTAACCTGTTAAACTAAACTAGTTTAATCAATTTGACTAACACGACTTTTGTTTCCCGAGAATTGTATATGAAAGACGTAAAATAGTTAATTAAATAATATGAGATAAATTACTCATTGTTCAAACTGTTTGTACACAATAATCAGGAATGAGGTTAATTAAGTATCTAATAATTATATTTCCAACGATTTTTGCGTATATAAATAAATATATATTATATATATGTTATATTATATATTTATTTATATACGCAAAAATCGTTGGAAATTCTGTGAATGTGTGCACGGCTGTAGTTTTCCTTGAATTCGGGTTGCATTGACAAAAAAAAATCTTGTGTGGGCAGCAAAAAAGAATATAGAATTGTAGTTTTTATTATTAGAATTATTTCATTTCAATTAATTTACAGTACAATTTTAGCATATTTCGACATCAGTTAAGTAAATTCCAGTGTGTTAGAGTGTTAGAGTGTTAGACATCTCCTTTACTATATCAAAGTTGTAGAACGAAAAACAGGAAGCAAAACCAAGAGAATAAGGGAAAACGTCGTAGGTCGTAGCCGTATCGCAGTCGGTAAATGCCAAATGCATAAAAAAAGTTCTTCATACTTATATTTAATTGTATAGTGTTCTAATTTAAGTTACTCGTTAAACGTCAAATTAAAATGATTACTAATCATTGATTAGACACAGGCCGAGTTTGAACGACATCAAATGTTTGCATCGAAAAACCATTTAAAATTCTCAAATTCCATTTCCGGGCCATATCACTTTTATTTTATTTTGTGTTTATTTTGTGTTTATTTTGTATCTATATTCTATATCATTCATTTTTTCATTATATTTGAAGTGATTTGGTTGAGAGATCAAGTTGATGTTCTTTTTCATGGTTTAATTTTGATCTTGGAGAATTGAACTCCTTTCAGGGCTCTCCTAAATTCACTTCTGCATGTCTATGAGATACTGGAACTTGAGTCCATTATATAGGTTTGATGTGTTGTATTCAATAGTCGTTTTGATGAGCTTTCTGCGAGAAGCAAATTGATCTTATCTGATTCTTAAGAACCATAGTAGTTAA
>JAIUND010002001.1:0-27035 GCA_034699125.1 Gisinianus flammeolus | reverse complement strand
ATGGGAGGAAGCATTGGGAGGAAGTATGGGAGGAAGCATTGGGAGGAAGCATTGTCACGCACTTCCTTACCCTGACCAAGTGATGGATCTAGTCCAACACCCGACCATATTTCTAGTGGCACTGAAGACCCGAATAAGTTATCCGAAAGTAAACGCGCGGGAAATATTCCTCTAGGGAGGTATCGACTGAGCAGACTTGGAAGCTTCACGCAAATATCCGCACCTCGCCATACCAAATGAAAGTTGTAATTTTTAACTCGTTAATAATTTACGGCTAGTCAATTAATTTGGTGCAGGGCACAGGATAATAAAAATTTAATTACAAATGAGATGAACGAATACATTTTTATGCGGCTCAAAATCCCAAGAACTATTATTAAATCCTGTACAAAAAGGTTCACATTTACTCAAACGACGATGTTAAATTATAAATTCTGGATAGTTGAATTAAAAAAATAGTTTATGGGATTTTTTTGAGACATTTGTTCTTCACTAAATTCCCAAAATTCAAACTTGTACAATCGCCGCTCTTCTTCTTCCCAAGGACGTGCTCCACCCAGCAAAACAATGGAGGATGTCGAAGTTTAGCGTAGATACTAGGCAAACCCCCAAAAGCACATCCATATCCAAAGCTCACCGTACCAATTAAATACTTTTCGAACGTATTCTTCCGAAAACATGTTAAAGGACCACCTGCAAAATCATGGAACTATCTGAGCAAATCACCTTTGATTTATTGTATTTATTTCCGTCTCTCTCGTCTCTCCAGAGGTTTTGTATCCTCAAAAGTTTCGGGTGACCTCAAACTCCCCCCACTTTTAGGACCCTGAATAAATTAGATTCTGTCACACTTACCGCTATCGCCTTGGCAGGCTGCATCCGGGAAAGAATGAAAGAAAGAAGAATTAATTAATCTATATTTTTTGAGAAATGAGAGTTTATAATGAGCTCTGTACACCAAGTGTCCGAATATGGGAGCGGAGCATATAATAAAATCAAGTCATGGCCAGAGGAATCTCAAGGCATGGTCAGAGAAATCTCAAGGCATGGCCAGAGAAATTTTTAATACATTTTTGTAATACCCGGGTAAAATCCGAATTCGGGGTTATTATATTCGGTTTTTTCGGATTTTAAGTTAGTATTCGGATTCTTTGTTAAATTTTACCCCACGATACAAAAATTTGAAAATTTACCGGAAAATCCGGGTAAAATCCGAATTCGGAGTTTTACCGGCTTTTTCCGGAATCTGATAAAAGATTCGGATTCTCCGTGTTTTTTTACCCCGGAACCCAAAAAGTTTGGAAATTCTAGGAAAATCAAGCCAAAAAACCCGAATAAAACCGAAACGGGTAATCTGACAATGTCCATCTCCAAACTTGATCTGTCCATTTCACATACGGTCCGAATGCAAAAAACCGCATGAAAAAATAATTAATGGTTCGGGAGTTATCGTGAGACAGACAGACGGACGGACAGACGGACGGACGATTTCATTAGGGGAGCTCCGCTTCGCTCCGCTTCGCTCCGCTCCCTAAAAATGGATTAACGAAAATGAAACGGATTAATTTTACAATCTTTATCCTTCGTATCGATGGTGTTGTCTTTGTGCCCCACGTCCTGCCCCAACCCGTAACCCAGCAAACGCCAGACACTGAAAACAAACAGGCAGAAAGGAAACTCGTTTGAAAGTTGGCTCAATTGTTAGGTGAATTTAATTTTTTTTATTGGTTGTGCTATTTTCAAAACCTTTATCCAAATCCTGAAACTCCTTCTCATTGGCTATTTTTATCTTTTCACTCACTCCCGCCTTCAATGGAATTGGTTTGTGTAGTTCAATGACGCCAATGTCATAAGGGTTATCATCAGTAAAGTGGTTATAATTTGGGTGGACAAATACAGATTTGATAGCCGCGTCCGTTAATAAAAGTCCTCCGTGGTCCATGTACTTGGAGCCGGTTCGGATGTAGAAATTTTTTTCACACAAGGTGAAGTATATACAGTATAAAACATTGAATTTTGTGTCAGACGTGGGAAAACTGGACTGTGAAAATACCGAAATGCGGAAGAACAGTTCGATCGAATTCACAAAAAGACCGAAAGGTGGCCATTTTTACCCCCGGCCATTTTTAAGCCCACGCCCCCTACACAAATCTGCCTCATTATTTCAAGTCTTTTACGTTGCTTTTAGAAGGTCCCTTTTGCCAAATAGACAGTGGGCAGCTGTGAGGATGTGTCGACTAGAGATGATGGATCCGCCACAAAGAGATACAAATGTGTCATTACCATATGTCCATTGAATGTCCAGCAATACTTGATGGGGTACTTCGTTTATCCCAATGACCCGCCCACCCACAATCCGAGAGGACGCCTGGAGTAAGGTCAAAGAATCCTGGTTGTCGTCACAGATTCCTCCTGCCAATCAATTCATAAACGAGATTTTTATCATTTAAGAAAATTCGGGATGGGGATCAATGACGTTAAACATTGTCATCTTTTTCGTTGGCCCATTTCAGAAACTCAAAGCAATTTACCCATTCTTTGGGCCGCAGGATCTAAGTATTCTGTTTAAAGTGTAATTTGTAATTTATATTGCACAAAAGTTCTTATCCTACTGAGCTGAGAATTCCGACAAACATTTA
The DNA here is from genome assembly GCA_034699125.1 of Gisinianus flammeolus. NCBI lineage: Eukaryota > Metazoa > Arthropoda > Collembola > Symphypleona > Katiannidae > Gisinianus > Gisinianus flammeolus. The sequence goes on along the minus strand of JAIUND010002001.1, from coordinate 24,396 downwards.
TCCCAATTCACGCCCGAAATAGGCCAGAAGGATTTTTAGTATGGAGTCACCTCGTATTAACAGAATTCCTCCGATTAGTGACGTCAACACAGCAAAATTGTCCTGCGTCATCACTCCCTGAAGTTGGTGAGAGAGAAAAATATGAAGGTGGCGCAAGAACGGAGATTCCGGATTCCGCGCATCCGATTCAGGACGATTCATTGATAAACTGTCCGCGCGTAGTTGCAACATTTATGAAAACATTCATTTATCTGCATTTGCAATCGCAGTCATGACAACTTTACAAGGACTTCCAACGATTTCGCCACAATTTTTTCCCGCTGGATATTTCAGTTGGATTTCCGTCACCACGGTCAAATATCAATTTGGGACTTGGAGTCTCTTCCATTGACAAATTGCAATCCCGTCCCAATTCGGCCCCATCACAAATGGGAATGCAGACACCAGCAGTAAATGTCAAGATTACAACTGAAAGGGTTGAATAAAGATGACACTGAGGTTTCCGCATTTTCCTTTAGCTTTAAAATTCTTACTGGGTCTTCAACTCAGAAAGAAAATCCGCTGTGTTTAGCATTCAAAAAAGGTTTACTTTATTAACTTTCAAAATTTCTACACATCAAACTCTCGTCCACAAAGTAAATGTTTCGACTAAAATGATGAGGTCTATAATATTTTTTAAGCGTATCAACTTTTTGTGTGCATGTGTGATCACAGTCCGCCCTCAGTTCACATTGATTCGTGTCCTTGGTGGCAAAAACTGTGAGGAAAGAGAAAAGAGCGGAAGCTCAATTAAAAACAATAAACCCTGCGCCCTCAATCACAATTTCCATCGACTAGGGCATAAAGGATTTTAATTGTCATTTGCTATCACACTCACTGATTTAGAATTTAGATTGGGAATTTGATGGGAAATGGGAAATGAATGAATGAGAATGAGAGGATTCCCATTCGTCATTCGTGTCATCGCCAGATGAGGAGAGAGTTGAAAACGACACTGGACACGACATGAAATATGATGAGCGCCGTTCGTCTCCGTACCACAAAAAGTCCCGCCACTCGAATGGACAGCGGCTCCAGTGCCCTCAACTCCCTTCTCGCCCCCATCGTCCCCATCCTGGCTTCCCACGCCCTCAAAAGCCCCTCAGACTTGTCCAGCACCCGTGCCTGCAGAGGATACACAAAGTACTCGATGAGGAAGTAGAGGAAGCACCAGCTCCCAAAGAATCCAAACACGAAACTGTCCATCGAGCCCCCAAACCGGATGACAATATAGATGACGACAGAGTGTAGGATCGTGTCACAGAGGAGGAAGAGCGGCCACGCCCACCCACTCAGCGTCTCATTGTACATCCGGAGGAGGACCGAAATCGCCCGGTACGCCCTTAAAAACCCTTTAAGCCCCTCCCCCTTCTCATGATTTTGAAGAGCCAGTCCAGCCCGTGGGCCGTCTGGAGCGTGAAGACAGTGAAGAGGATGAGCCAGTAGAGGGCGGTGGTGGCAAAGAGCTGGAGGTACATCCACAACTCGCAACATGTCCAGAGGGCGAGGGCGTAGGGCAGTGGACTACTCTCATTTTCTAGCAACTCCGCCACCCGAAACCACCCGTGACGTCGACTGTGACGGTCGAAAAAGAAAATGGCCGTGATGGCCAGTGCGTTACCCATCACCAACCACTTCAGATGACGAATCAGCCCGCTCACAGCACGATCCGTGAGGGCTCGACGGCCATCTTGGTTTTTATCCTCCTTTGCTGTGGCTGCGAGTACACAAAAAAGTGATTATTTTGACCTTCTTGACCTTTATTTCTGATTTATCTGTAATTTGGCATTTGTGTAAATTTTTTCACCGTTGATAATTTTATTAGTTTTGAGGAGTTGATTGAAAAGTGAGAGGATTTCCTCTCGTCTCGCTACGGTCGACAAAATGTAGGCGCCGAAGATGGGCCAGCCGACGAGGAAAGTCGGATGAAGACCAAAGTCCGCAGTGGACCGATTCACGGCCGAGGATTTGACCGTCATTCGTTCTATGAACGAGAGGATGATCTGGATGACGTTTAATGTGACAAGTGCGGCTCCTACATGACACTGGACAAGTTTCCTCCAGGTGATTTGTCTCTTGAGACATTCCCGCTGAGCATCCCATTCAAAGGGGAGGAGCGCAACGAAGCCGGAAGTGAATTTAAAGAAGTTCCCCAAACCCTCGACGTCTTGTGCTCTCAGCATTTTCTCTAGGCTCAGAGCGGGTGAATCTTTGATGCTTTAATGGAAAAACGGGAACTGCGGAGGGCGACGGAGCGAGGACAAAAATTGCCTTTGTACGTTTAACCCTGTGTGTACATTGCAATTACCTAAATCCGTGACTTTATTTATCTACCCAAACAAAATAAAGGAAATAGGGACATGGAAAAAGATTGTGGAATTTAATAAGAAGAATATACACGAGCTACTTAACAAGGGATTGAGAAACAAAGGAAATACTCAGCTTCAATTATTGTGGTCACTAAACAAATATTTTCTGCCGCTTTATACAAACAACTGGAATACGGAGATTTACCCGGGTTATTTCCCTTTCCTTGTTTTCCCCGCTCATCATTATGGATTTCTGCTCCGTGAAACCTTCCCAGCTCTCAATCCCTTGATGCTCAGTCCACAAGGATTATAATTTAATTTGCTGTCGTTCTTGTTTTGATTCATTTCCCTTTCCGCATTTTCCTTCATTACCTTTTGACTTAAGACTCAAAGGACTCTGGAAAGAATTTTTCTATCCGCACGGTTTCTTGTCAAATGAGATGATTTCGTCATGCATTGCCGTCAAGAAAAAAGTGCTGCGGGAAATATTAATGGAAATTAACACACACACACACACACACATGGAAATGAGTCAGGAATTATTCTGCCCACGTGGGTGGATGATTTGAGGTTTGTTGCGACGGAAAGGAAGGCCGATGACGTCATATGTTGTGAAGAGAAATTGACGTTGACGAGGATTAGAAATTAGCACGGGATAATTTTCTCATTTGCGTCCTCACTCATCTCTCCTCCACTCACCACTCACCCATACAAATGAGTTGAACGATATAACACCTGCAATTAGAGCCTTTTAAAATCTCTGTTTTCATATCCGTCTGCTCAGTCATCCCGAACGCTCATTTGAATTGGAAATCCAGTTTGAGCGAGCTCATCACGTCACGGCTATTACTCATCCCATACACATACACACGCAATCCGCCTTCTCGCCCCCACAACAACAGAATCTGAAGCACAACGTTTCCACTCGCTTTCTCACTTCCTCAGTGTTTACGAGCTGTGTGTGAGAGGAAGACGTTCTTTGGGATTAATAATATTTAGGATTTCTTTATATTTGTCTGATTAGGATTCGTGTCCAGGTGAGGAGATGTGTGAGTGTGATGAGTTACTGGAGTGCGCACTCTGCGCCACTTGCTGCTACCTCTGCTGCTGTAAAGGTTAAAAAATGTTCATTATTTACCTTAATTGTATCAATTCAAATTGTGCTTTTACTGAAAATGTAAATTTAATTGATTGTGACAGACTCAAAAAGTGGGACGACGCAGCAGCAGCCGCAACAGCAGCCTCCGCCCGTGATTGTTGTGCAAAGTCAGCCCACACCCGGAGGAGGAGGTCAATTCTATGGAGGGCAAGGCCAGCCTCAAGCCTATTTTCAACCCTACCCTCAACAACAACAACAACAATATCCACCACCCGGATTCGCCCAGCCCTACAATCCAAATCCACCTCGATATTAAATAAAATGGCCTTCATTATAATTAGTAATAAATTCTTCAAAATTTTGTCCGCGAACCTTCCACGTCTTTCTTTAATTTCACTTATCTTGGCGTATAATATATTTGAGTGATGGATTGAGAGATGGAATAATTTAATTACGAAGCAGACCCAACTTGGAGACCAATCCAAACACTTTGTAGTTAAATCAAAGGTCCTGCGTTGTGAGAATTTTGGGTGGGGAATTCCCACTTTGTACAGTCCGTCTCGAGCATAAAAGAAAGTTCCTTGTCTGACTTACAAGAAAAGGCGGTGGTGCACTGGACAGCATTCAACTTTTTATAGCTGAACACAACTTGACAATTTTCCAATCAATCTTTGTGTATCGACATTAATTCCATTCACATGGATTTGTTGCTACTACTCACTCGGCACTTATTATTATTTAGTCTTGTTCTGGAAAATAGTCACTAATTTTAAATTAAAAATTCATGGCACTTTAATCTAGTTCCATATTAGTCCATTACGATGGAAAATGCTTTCAAGTGAATATTAGATATTCGATAATGTGACTTGACCATCTCGGAGTCAATACAGTGAAGGGCAAAGGGATTACGTAATGCCTCATACCGTCCTCCACCAGCTGCTCTTATATGTAGTCCAGTAACAGCACAGCACAATTTCCATTAACATAATGAAATACATAATGATGACAACGTGACCTTTCCATTCCTCGTCAATCTCACCGCAAATACATCATATTTTCAGGTATGACTTTGAAAAGACTTAGAATACAAATGTGTACAAAGTACGAGTCGTCGGCTGTGAGAAAGGACTTTGTATTCTGTCACGAGTAAATATATATTATGCACCGAGGTACATAATATATAATATGTATATTTGTAAACATGAATAATTTATTCATTTACAAAAGTTAGTCATTGTCTTTGTTGTATTTTTCTGAAGGCACTTTTATAATTTTGTGAGAGCAAAAAAAAGTGCTAAGGCTGCGTTTACCCGAACCTCGAAAACAGTCTTTGAATTTTGACGACCAAACTTTAAGTTTTTTTGACAAAATGAAAACGGAATCAGTATTTTCATACAATTTCCGATTTTTTGAGATGTAGACGACCTCTGAGTGACGACTGGTTCTAATGCAGTGTCGCTTTTAGTGTCAATTTTAGGCCCGTTTCTACAGTAAATTGGACATTTTCAATACAAATGAAGGCAATTTTCCAAAAATTCTCCTGTTCGTATTTTAAGAACAATAAAATCCAATCAAATTTGATAACACTAAAATGACCCTGAGGAATCCGAATCTGTTGTCATTTCTAAGAAATTCCTGCGTTTTCTATCCCCGACGTCCGTTTTTGCACGCAAATAGTGACATTTCTCTAAATTCCAAAACCTTCCCAAGAATATTTTTGACTAAAATTTGATAACAGACAGATTTTTATAGTTTCTTTGATATTCCGTTGAGATTTTTTTTGTTCCGGGACATACAGCTCCGTCAGGAAAATTAAAACCAAAATAATCCTGCATAAATTATCAACTATTTTACTACTACAACTTTGTCGCCATGGTTAAACATTCCATATTACAAATTCCAGTGAATAGAGCGCAAAGGTAACTGTGGGTTTCCCTTCATAAGGAAGGTCGGAGTTCATCACAAGTCTGATGCTTCCTCCGTAAAAATGTCTATACATATTTAAAATTCAAAAACAATTCATCAGAAGGAGTATTGGTATGATTTTTTGGTATGACACTCCGACCAAGCAGGCCGGTCCGGTAGTTGTCAAAAAATGTTTTACGCGGAGTTTGGTCAAGGATTAGAATAGTTTGGAATAATCTGACTTTGACCCGTAGAAGAATCAATTTACCATCTACTACATTTTGGATGTAAAAGCCTCAAATAAACTAGAGTAAAAAAACAAATTCTGAAGGCCCTCAAAGGAGTCGCCGTAAAAGAACAAAACTAGATTCTTGTCACATTGAAAAGCGCCGTGTTTTCTGGCTACAATCTTTCATTAAAACCAGTTAGAAATCTCGAGATATTTTTAAGTAACTCTAATTTTGTCATAGCTCGAATGCAGACACTGAATCGGAATTTCATGTTGCCTCTATTTGTACAATGAATCAATTTTTGACCACGGGTTCAAACATTGTTTGCACAAAGAAGCGGGAATGAAATCGCATTTATAGTGACAGACTAGATTAATTGCGCTTGAACAGGGAAAGACACAGAAAACACGGCCCTTTTCAATGTGACAAGAATCTAGTTTTGTTCTTTTACGGCGACTCCTTTGAGGGCCTTCAGAATTTGTTTTTTGACTCTAGTTTATTATATTTGTACACAACAAAGGAACATTGGGGAAAAGCGCGTGTGGGAATCCTAGGAATCCAAAACATGTGAACAAAACTCCTATAAACTTCCTTGTTCTTAATTTGTTGACAGTCGAAATTTGGCTGGATCTCTATGGATTTCCCTCAAAAAACTAAAAGTGGCCCAGGATTGCATAACAAGCCGTTGAAATTCTCAGTCCCCACTTGCAATTACTCTACGGCCAGTCCTGAACGCTTGCGAGCTCACCGCTCGCGCACTCACAGCAAAGTTAAATTGGAATGTCCACACCAGACCTGTCATTTCACAACAAATTGCAAGGACGTCCTGTCAGGTCATGTAAGGATCCATAGTGAAGAACGTCCGTTTAGTTGCCCACTCTGTCCCTTCAAGACGAAACACGTGATGGCCGTCCGACATCACATCCATAATGTTCATGAGAAGACGAAACGGTTCAAGTGCCCGCACTGCGACTACGCTGCCACGCAGAAAGTCCACCTGGCACTTCACATCAAGACTCCCACGGGAGGCGAAAAGTCCTTCAAGTGCACCCAACCGGGATGCAACTACCAATCGAATCAACGAGGACACTTTAACAATCACCTCCGGGTTCACTCGGGCGCGAAACCATATACATGCACTTTTTGCGACTACAAATGTTTTTATTGGGTCACTATGATCACGCACATTCGGCATCACACGGGGGAAACTCCGTATGCATGTTCACAGTGCCCTTATAAATCCAAGACTCCGACACCTTTAAAAGCTCATATGAAAATGCACGCTAGGCGTTATGCCTACAAATGCCCCAAGTGCTCGTAGGGAGGAAGTCGGCTGGGTGTGTTGAGGATGCACATGAAGCTCCATCTCCAAGCGTCAAGTGACCCTTGATTCCCGTCCAATAAAAACCACAAAATTCCCATTTGTCAAACTCGAAATGATGATGACATACTTCAAGAATAAAAAATTGACATTGTGTGTGTAAAAATTCAATGAATTTGAAATGTGTTAACGAATTTCCCATTTATTTACACTGCTTAACCTTTTTTGCACTTGGACGGAATAGAAATTTATTCATCTTCATCAATGTTTCATTCGTATGCACTTGGGAGCAGTGGGAGCAGAACAAAATTATTAATTGGGAAATTGTTAATGATGCAAATGACTATGCTCTAATTACAGCGGAGTTTCCCGACTTTTAACTAGCTTTTAAGTGTCCTGCATTCACAGATTACGAAATTAAACGATTCCTAATGATCGTCTAAATTGTGGTTTTCCCGCGGGAAATTCGAAACACGATAGGCTTCGATTCCCAGCTCACTCTCCTAATGCCAATAGCAACATCTCATATTAATTGACGATCATATAATTTATCTCTACAAATTCTGAGCACGTTGGTGTTCAGCCGGATGGACCTCTAAGAATGACAATGATATCGAAGTGACGTGTTTTTACAGTTAAAACTTAACGTCATCTTTATGAGGACTATAAAAGACTGCAGTAGACAAGGGGAAAGAATCATTACTGCTCATACGTGTCTGTCTTAAGCAGTGCTTTGATACAGTCATAGGGAAATTACCAGTGTGAGGCCTAGAAGAAGAAAATTTTCAACCTTTGACCTCACGACAAGAGTCAGCTTTCCAGAATGCGTATCCTTTTCCTGTTATTTCTACTCATCATTGCGTCACTCCAAATGGTCTCTACAGAAGACTGTAAGGAACGGGACACCCAATTTGTTCTTGCAATGAAATTTGACGCTACTTGACGAAACTACAGTGATAATTGTGTGGCCAATTGGTAGCATTTGTTTATTTTTTCAGACAAAAGGTGTTCTGTGAAGACGGATTGCCCAGTGGGTGTACCGTGTAGACCTGCTGACAGTACGTATCCGTACCGGGCATGCCGCAATTAGCAAAATGTCATCAAGCGTTGATGTCGGGATCCTCAGGACTCTAACGGTGGTCAATCTCATCTACGTTTCCGATATTTTCTCACAAGTATTACTAAATACGGCTACAATACATTAAAAATAACAATTTGAATTGAGATTATTAAATCAATATGAAAAATTGAATTTACAATTTCTCATACTAAATATTGAATATATGTTCAAAAAACGTATCCTTAACGTTTGAATCAAGAATATAATTAACAATTAACATACATCAGGATTATTAATTAGCATGAACCAAGTAGCATGAACCACATAGCATGAACCAAATTTAGCATGAACCGAGTAGCATAAACCGAGTAACATGAACCATATAGCATGAACCACAGTTAGCATAATATGAATAGCATGAATCAACGTTAACATAAATTGATTGGTATGAACCAATTTCATAAATAGGATAGCATGAACCAATAATTGATATAATGATTAAAAGTAATTAGTATAGTCTTAAATGATAAATATTACGCATTCCATTTCTTTTGTTTGAATGTAATAATTGATGCATAATATAATTTAATACTAATATGCGTGACCAATATGTAATATCCCTTTTTAAATAATAAGTGTTACGTGTCCTTTTGCCACTTCTGCCAGGAGTCAGTATCGAAGCCTTGTGTTGATTGATAATTCATGCATATTTTGGATTATTAAGTATTTATTTAATTTCAATGCTTAATTATTTCCAACAAATTAACTTGATCAACGTTCTTTAGACTGCATTTTCATGACAAATATAACCATGGGTTTATCCGTGGTTTTGAAATTAAGGACAAAAAGATGAGGACAATTGCCGAGGACATTTTCCTTTCTGGAATCCACAGCGCTCTCGTATTCAGTCTTAAATTCAATTTCACTGGAATAAATTGAAATCATTTATTTACTAATTTTGAGTCTATTGAATTTCATTAATGCTCATTTTTAGTACTGTGGGAGGAGGTGAGTTACGAGTTGTTAGTTGTTTTTCATTGATTTGAAAGCTGTTTTCTCTGTATAAAACGTTCTCAAAAACAAGAATTGCGACAGGAAATTTTGCATACACGTGCTAGAAATCGTCCGAATCGTCATGAACGGTCATTGGTACAGTTGTTGCTATTTTCATTCAATTTTTATAGTTGAATGCAAAGGGACGGAGGTTAGTTTGGAACGCTCCATGTATTTTCTCATTTACGAATAATTTTCAAAAAAAATCCGTCATCAATCACACTAAACGTTATGAATGTTAAGCTATCTGAAAAAAGTAGATTTCAATAAGTTAATCAGAATATAGCAACCTGAGCATTCATATACATGAGGCCTAAATAGATATAGAAGAGAAGCAGAGCTAAGTTAACCATATGAGAGCCAAAGCCTAGTGGTAGGGCTCCGAGCGCAGATCGGAGGGCCGTAGGTTCGACTCCTCGTGTGTTCTTACTTTTGCTTCTTCTATTCGCTAGAAGAAAAAAATTATTCGTTTAACTACGATTAGTGGGACTTGAAGAGCTTTTTTCGAAAAACTTTAAACTTACATCAAATTCGAACCGGTTGATGGAAAAAAGTGTTCAAAAAGAATTCGATGGCTAATTTTGCGTAGTAGCATTTATGTGTCGCTCGAACAGAGCATATGGAGTGAATTTTTAAAATTTAAAACTCGGTTGGTCAAGTACCGTCAACGGATGTGAGTCCGGATGGTTCTACACATTTCTCAACACTAAATCCGTCGTAACTTTTTCAAAACTTAATTATTTCCAAAGATTTCCTGCAAACGTGTTTGAAATCGTCTTATTATGAATGCGAAATTTTTTAAGTAATTAAAAGTCTATAGACGATCGTTTAACTTAAGTGTAAACACGCGGAGGTGAGTTGGGATGCTTATGAGATTTTGCGTGTAAAAACATTTTGGCAAAATTTTCTTCCGAATTTCCACTTAAGGTTCAGAACATTCAAAGATTTCTCTATTATGAATAGCTCAGAAAATCACTTTTGTCATCAAAATTGCATTTTTTGGAAAAAAGGTTAAAAATTATAATTAAAGTCACATTTTTTGAACTTTTTTATTTTCTACTACAAGTACTTTAGCTGACATTCATTCGTATATATTTTTTATGAAATAAAGTTGAAGCGGTAGATTCTTGCTGGGAAAATAAAAAAAAATCACTTTGCCATGGCAATTGATGCTAGAAAGAAAAATGCATCAGACGAACTCACCTCCGCTGACGGTACACAATTCACTCATATGTACCGTCAGCAGAGGTGAGTTATATAAGCAATTAATACACAAACACTTGACAAAGTCGCTTTACCTAAACGGGCTGAACAAAAGTTGAAATTCTCCGCCAGCCGCCCGAGTTCAGAATGTGAGGAGGAGACTCAGAATCTGTCCACCTACAAAGTCAATAAAGACGGGGAAAGAGTCTCTACCCAGTGAATTAAATCCACTGCTTTTTATACCCAATTCCGGGACTGCCCTTACTTCCAGTCTCAGCGCATTCCTCTTCCGTCCATTCGCCCACCCTTCAGCTCCAGCCAGTATCAGGATCTCGCCCTTCAAATCCTCCATCGACCGCGGGACTTCAAAGGCCGCGCCAAATATTCCCCAAAAGGTGGCAAAGTTGGCTATGAAATTGAGAAAAGCGAACGCCGCCAGAGCGTGATTTTCTTCGCTCATCTGCCGAATCATGGCGTAGCCGTAAACAGTCGCGGCACAAGTCAGCGCCGTTTTCGTAATGAATACCACATGAGCTGTTTTAACATTAAACAGCGTTATGCAGAGTTTGAAGACTTGCAGGTTTCGAACCACTTCATCTGGTCTCACATTTCCCGCCCTACGCCGCCCGTCCAAACGTCAATATTAAATTCCATTCTCAATTTTTTTCAGTGAACAATTTTTCGGTCCAACAAAAGACTTACCGGATTCGCTCCAGTTCCATTCCGATATTCTCCTGGAGCGTGAGGATGAAGGACCAGATGAAGAAAATGACCACGTGAAGCAACGCCAATGATGCGAGAACCGTACAATACTCGAGAAGGACAAAGGGCAAGTACAGAATGAGATTTGAGCGGTGGGCGGGGGTGAGGACGGACACGAGGAGACAGGGCGTGTCCGGGTACACCCAAAATGTCACTGGGATTGTTGCAAGACAAGCCAAAAAGGAAGGAATGGGCATTAAGCAGATGCAGATTTCACGGACGGATAGAGACGGCACACTTGAGACCCATTCCCGAAAATCCCGCCATTCCCCTATATGCAAAAAATCATCCAATATGAGTCATTTTCTCACATTTTACGCAAAATGTCAAATGTCAACTTTAACTCACCTCGAACGTGGGATTCAATTTTAGAACGTCGTCGCCCATCCCGCTCGTTCCAATCACATTCGCGTCCTACCGAAATGTTTTGACTCTCCTCTGCGGAAATCAAATTATTGTCTCTTCAATTCTATCCTTGGCTAATGAATTTAACTACAAATCACAAATCATGCAGAATAATTGGAATTTTGACTCACGGGACGAGTTGAGATTGTAGAGGCTGTTGAAGAGCGTGATGAAGAGCCCGGGATCGTTGACAAAAAGGAGGGAGATGCCAACGGGAGTCCCCAGTCCAACTATTGCCCAAATGATGGTCACGGGTGTCTTGATGGGGTCCCAGGTCGGGTTCTTTCCAATGAAGTAGAGGGTACGAGAGAGGGAGAAGAGAATGTGGAGCGTCAACCAAGTACAGAAGAGGATAAACCGGACATTTTTCCAGTAGCCAGTCTCAATCTGGAGTGTTCGAGCTCGTTTTTGAAATGAGACGGGGACGGATGTGAGGAGGAAGAGGATTTTGAAGTAAAGGAAATTATATTTTATCTGCCTTGCCGTGAGCATTTTATCCCGTTTCTTTAAGCTTAGAGATTACACAGAGTGAGAAATAATAGAAGAGCAAAACTGAAAACTCAGCGAGCTCAGTCTTTTGGTGGAATAAATTGAATAGAGGACATTTATTTTATTTTATTTTATAGCTTGGAAATTGAACATTCTGCCAATTTATTTTTGTACGCTGTATTGAAAAATCGGTTGCATAAAATATATGATACGCAATTCCATTATTTAAATGGTATTCATTATATCATATTATAGTATTAGAGGCATAATACTATAATATGTTGACGTGTCTCAGAGAAAGAGCCATTCGCGCTATCTTATTTACTGAGATGTTCAGCTTTTAAGTTCTTGTGCGTATGCAACTCGCGCGCTATATTTCGGCTAACGCACAAAGCTGTATAGAATCGTCTCTCAATCGTTTTTATGTACAGTGAGAGATTTTTTTTACAGAATTGTAAAAACTTTTCTCTTTGTGTAAAACAATACTTTAAGTTTAATAATATCATTTAAAGAACATTTAATTATAAGAACATTTAATATATTGTTTCAATTAGTGAAAAAGTGTTGACACTCTACATTATTATTATTATTGGTGACTGGTGTGAATCGTTTTTGTGTTGTATTATACAACCTATATAAAACTTGAGATTTTTTCATAAGATTAGTATAATGTTTCATTCTTATGGGAAAAATATTACAAGTTCGACAAAATAATTGAAATGGCACTTTTTATACGTTTGTTTTCCCAAAAAAGTATTTATTTGCAAAAAAAAGTTTGAAACAAAATTACTGCCCTGCCGGGGATTCGAACCCTCGAGACTAGCCGCGATTTTTGTGCTAAATGTTTTTTACACAATTACTATCAAATGGAAAACATTTAATTAAACATATTTATAATTTTTTTAAATATTGTAAATAGTTTCAATAGGTTGCCCTTATTTCATTGTATATGAATCTGCAAAAAAGTGAAATAGCGCGAATGGCTCCTTTTCTGAGACACGTCTACATATAATGAATACCATGAAAAAACGGAAATGAATGGCGTATTATCATATATTTTATGCAACGGATTTTTCAATACAGCGTACTCAAATAAATTGGCAGAATGTTCAATTTCCAAGCTATAAAATAAAATAAAATAAATGTCCTCTATTCGATTTATCCCTCCACCACAGACTGACCTCGCTGAGTTATGCTGTTGGTAAACAAATGGATGAGTAGAAAGCAGTTGACAAACAAAATGAACAAGGAAAGCCCGAAAAGCAATCCCGGAATTAAAAAAAATATATTTATTTGGTTTCCCGAATAGAAAAAAAAGTCAATCTGATTTCACAAGTCCAAGTAACTCTCAATTCCTGCGTGGCCATGTGACGAGTAGTTTTTACATATATGTAAAAATATATGATAATAATAATATATACATAATATTATACATACACAATATTATACATAAACAAATATACATAATATGCACATAATAATATATACATTATACTTAATATACATTGTAGATAATATATATTATATATACACGCATTGGGAACGTGAGTTTGAGTGTCGAGAGCATCGAGAGAAATGCTCGAGACCAGAGAGTCGTAATTTGGATTCAGAACCGAGTGGTCCATCCTAGCTAGGGTTCGAGTCGTAAGTTCAACGAGAGACTTTTATATTATTACTTCGAGATAGGACTAAATCGAGAATAAAGTAATAATAATATTATACAATTGCTGATAGTAATTTCCCCGTGTAACCTATGTCCATCTTATTACATACGGGCTACACCTCTCATTCATTATCTATCTTCACAGGCCACCACTCAAACTTGAGCATTCTAATTTTAATTTTCGTCTAGATTTGTATATAGAAATGCCAAATCTTTTTTGTTGGATTCACAATTCGCAAATAGAAATGCCAAATCTTTTTTGTTGGATTCACAATTCGCAAATAGAAACCTTTCAATTCGTTATAGAAAATGAAAAATATTTTTGAAAAATATGCATTTGACAAATCGAAAATCGAATATAAAACTCACCAAGTAAAAACATGGGGAAATTGCGTCTTTTTCTACACACTCTTACCCCATGACTTGAGTCTTAAAATTAAAGTGTCCCCTAGAACTTTTATATGAATTTTATATCAAATGCTCGAGTTTATGGGCATCCCTACTCAATATTCTTTCTGAACAAAATGAATATGAATTTCCGGGCAAGTTTGAAATGCTCATTTTCCGTCCATCACGAAATTGGATTCTTCTTCGAAAGACAAACATTGAAAAGGCACTCGAGTCGATTAAATTGTGTCCAATCTTAAAAAATTGCAAATCGATATAAGGAATAATTTCCCATTCCCATTATTTGCCAGTCCAGCAAGGGCAAAATATCCTATTTCACTGCAGTCGCTGCAGTGCCCAAGGATGTCATCTGGATGTCATCTCAGACTAATTCGTGCGATCCTCCTATTTGGAAAGTGGACGGGCTGCTTCCCCGACACCTTCCAGAATTCTCCAGAAGGTCCGGAAGGAAAAACAGTCGGTCAACAGTTTGGTCCAGCTCCTTTCTTCTCCAGCACTCTGATTCCAAACCTCATTCTTCCCCTCATCCCCCTCGTATTCCTCCTGGACATTTTCTGTTCCAATTCCATGAGCACTGTGGCCGGGAGTTTGTATCTCTTCGATGCCGTCCTCCAACTCACCGAGTGGTTCGCACACTTCCTCCCGGACATTTTTATTCGCTTCTGCATCATTTTCTACGTGTCCGACATTCAGCAGCTTCACCTAATTCTCCAGACTCTGGAAGGTGATTCCGAGTCGTTTCTGCTTACGACACTGATTTGTGCATGTGGGATTATTTGGCTCATTGGCGGCCTCTGCAACATCTACAGACTGGATTTCAACGGGTCCAGGGTCGTCACTCGACTCAGCTCAAGCAGAAGATCCATAAAACCCTTCAAGGGACTCTCAGAATTCGTGAGGATTTGAAACGTCTCCGAGAGGATTTGAGGAAAGGACATGAGAATACTCAAGCGCTCTGCACTGGGAACTGGAGAATGGAGGATACCCTGGAGGAGATTCGAGCGGTTCCGGAGGACGGGTCCTTAATGGAACTGTTCAATGCAGCTTCTGGGAATTTGAGTAAGCTCTCATTGCTCAATACGTTGGATTTGTTGAAAGAGTCGGTCAATTTGTTCTTTCGTTTCCATAAGGAGCTGGAGCGCAATGGATTTGAATCTCAACTCGTCAACTTTATGACTGTCGTCCAGCCAGAACTTCGCTCCAGGATCAGCCAATTTAAGGAAACTTCTTGAAGAACTGCCGTGGCCGGGCTGAGTCCTCATTTTTTGGGTTATTGACGAAAACGGCCTGGGCATTTTCTTTATCATTTTTATATGAATCCTAATTTTTGTACAATGTCAAGAATATTCAGAATTTCTCTTTCTCTTTCTTTCCGTAAACACTTTATTTTCAATAAAAAATGCGTATAGTTAATTTAAATTGCACATTTTGGGACGCCGCATTTTGTTCAATGTAGGCAGATGCACGTTTTTAATTTCATCATTGCGGAAAACAAAACCATGGAAATTCCATTATTTACAAAGTCCTTGGTAAGATTGCCAAGAAAGCTAAATAAACGGTATATTTTGCACGTGTAAATTTGAAATGGTCCCCACGGACCATGGAAACTCGTCCACAGAATTCCCATTCCGTTTCCCAGGTTTTGAGTCGGCAAATGTCGTGACCAAAAGAATCCCAAACAAACTTTAGAATCTTGTGTCTTTTGTATTAAACCAAACATTTAACGAATAGAAGGTTGCGTTTCAAGTTCCGCTCAAAATTTCCAGTCGATATTGATCCAAAATAAAAAATACATAACAGAAAATGTTGGGCTCTAATTGTGCCCGAAAATACTTTGAAATGTGTCGAATTCGACTTGTGCTCATCATAATTTTCTACTCGGTCGTCAATCCTGTTTTTGGCTACCCTTCACTCGCATACCCTCAAGTAAATTCATCTCCAAATCACCTCAGTTTACAAACGATATTCGAGCCTTTCCGGTCCTGTCAATTTGACGTCATCTCCCGAAATGGGTCACGACGATCCCTCGTGACCTACCTGGAGCAAGAAATCCTTGGCGAGATCCTCCCTCAATACCAAACCACCGCCCTTGCCCTGAATCTCCAGCTTGCTCATATAAATTCGTTGAAGGTTGCCAAGATCCTTAGACTCGGACAAACTTGCTCTGTTCAAATCCTGCTCCAGCCCATTTCAACTCAATTCCAGGAGATCCAGCTAAATTCACACTTCAAATCCTACCAACCCGCACACAAAACGTATTTCCATCACCGGGACTTGACTCGGGATTTCGTGTTCCTCCTTCTCAACTCGGAGACGCGGCTGATCCACCAAAAACCGTTCTGGAAATGTCTAACTCCCCAAAACTTTTGGGTCCTCCGTTTCCCTAGAGCAGGAACTTGGCCAAAATTCGTTTTCAAAATTGACTTGATTTGTCCGAATCCGGATCAAAGCTACTGCGTTAAAGGATACGAATTACGCGCCAAATCTCCAAAGACACTCGTTGCAGAAATCCTGGGGCTCCACGCTCTCAATTTACCAACCAAATCCATGGATTTTTGGCAATTCAAAATAACACTCATGATG
Source organism: Gisinianus flammeolus (assembly GCA_034699125.1). NCBI lineage: Eukaryota > Metazoa > Arthropoda > Collembola > Symphypleona > Katiannidae > Gisinianus > Gisinianus flammeolus. The sequence continues at coordinate 7,867 of JAIUND010002001.1, read as the reverse complement.
TCGACCAATGAGAAAAGAGGACCGCATTGGCTCCGTTTGGTAGATCGGATGAGCAGGAGACACCTCTTTAAGTATCAAGAGGAAGATCAGGATGCCGCCATGGTCAAACTGGCCCTCGCCCTCTCAAAACGCTTCAACTTTTCTCTCGATTTGTTCTGTCCCGATTGCCCGCAAGCTTTGGATGGTCCTTGCTCAGGGTCCATCGCGACCAGCAATACGATTTTGGTGTACAGACCCATTCAAAAGACGGTCCAGTTCGAGTCGAGTAAATTTCAATTTATGTACGGTTTCAATTCGGACCATAAAGAGTCCATTTTCCGCGACCTGGTCGCACCGTTTCAGCCCCAAGTTTGGGCCATTATCGGACTTTTCGGGCTGACCGTGAGCCTCACATTCCATCATCTTGTTAAGCTCGACTTCAAGTCCACTGCTTTCATGGTTCTTACGCCGATTTGGAATCAAGTCCCGGATTTCCCTTCCGGTTTCTACCCAATGTGGGTCCTCTGCATTTTCTACATGGTCACGCTGTACACAAGCGTGCTCGAAAGCTACAAAGTGTCTCCCCGTGTCCAGCCGGAGCAGTCCAAATCCCTTAAGGACTTGGTGAAGCAGAATTTCCACCTCACGATCGATGCTCAAGAGAAAGGATTCATCACAAAGTTTTTGCGTTCTTGGAAAGAAAATCCCGAGTTGGGGAATCAAAAAGTGATCCATGCCCACGAATTCCTGCTCAACTCCACCAAAATAACGGGGATGATTCTTGGGCCAGAGAAAAGCCGGGCTTTTTACACAAGGAATAAGATGGGGCGTCTGGTCAAGGACAATGACGTCCAGGTTCTCGTTCCCCTCATCTCAAAGGCATTTCAACGGGATTTCTATGTGACGAGTGACGAGTTCTTTGACCAGCCCCTTGTCTGGAAATTCACGATGCCGGGTGTCCAGGGCCCTTGGCGATCCTTCCAGCGGATGATGAACGCGGGAGTTTTTGAACGCTGGTGGACCTTCAAATTGAATATTAATAAAAAGTCTCGGCACGACACATTTCTGGACATTTTCGAGAACGAAAAGGAAGAAAGGTTTTTGAGGGGTGAGGAGTGGGAGGGGGCGGGAGTTGAAGGGGTGAGTCTCCACGACTCTCTTGTCAAAGCCACTTTCTACTGCTATGGAATGGGCAGTTTGCTGGCCGCTGGAGTTTTGGGGCTGGAACTGCTCTGGAAAAACCATTGGACTCGCGTTTAAAGTCTCTTCGATGAATTTTTTGGATTCAGCCGGATTTTGTGGGAAAATTTTTGGAGTGGAATTTTTGCAGAAATTCAAAAAGTGTCCTCAAGGATATTGAGAATTATGCAGAATCTGAAAATTATAAGCCCACGTATAAGTCCAATTTCTTTGTACATTTCCTTTCCCCTTCGAGTGAGTCAATATGAAGACGCGGTGAGGTGAAAGGTGAGCCATGCGAGGAAATTATCTGACAGGTCCACTGGCTGTAGCCAGCCCAATGCAAAAAAAATTAAATGAGATGACTGTCAGATTGTTGTTTTGCATCAAACCAAATGCGAATGCGGAAGCAAACTGGCGGACAGTCTGATATGGAGAATAAAAGAGATAAACTGAATTTTGGGGGTTTTTTCATACAAGCATTTGCACACTGCCTTTCATTCATGACGCCAAAATAGTCTTTTACACTTCATTTTTACGCAATTTTTCAAATCTCAGGATTACTTAATGTCACGGTCTTCTTCCTGGAATATCTCCATTTATAGTTTCCATATTGACTCTAACAGTGTCTCGGATCTCGCATTTTGTCGTACATGAATCAACACATTCATGCACTCGTCTCAACTACTCGAGTCTTCCCTGTTGACTTACAAATGTACTCTGAATCACAGTTGCAGAATTTCCATCCAGTCATTTTTAAAAACACCGGGTGAAGGTTTGAAATTAAAGAAAACGTTCAAAAGCGTGGGCTGATATTGCGACTACTGTTTAAAAAATGCAAACCCCGGATATGTCACATCAGTCAATTCATTACATTTGCATGAAAATTTATTTTTATTTTTTGCCATCAAATTTTTTTTGTCGGATGGGAGGGGAAATAATCAGAATCATTAGACGATGAGGGAGAAGGAATGAAAAAATGTAAAACAAGGAAATGTGTGTGGAAATTAATTGCGTAATTCGTAGTTGCACTTGACTGGACATTCGATGCTTTTAGAGTATAAAAGGAGGTGAAAATCCATTTGGTCTCATCACAACTTTCCGATTCTTTGCCCACTCTCTGCCTTCCTCTCACAAACACATTCACACATCATGAAAGTCTTTTCCGCTCTCGTCCTTGTCGTCGGACTTTTCGCTGCAAATGAAGCACAACTTCTCAGTTTACTTCCGGGGACGCTCCCAACTGGCACCATCACGAGCATCACCATGGGTAAGTTCCATACACTCATTTAATTTTGAATTGACAGATTCTACTATGTATGAACTCGACCCAATTACTTGTTTCTTCCTCCTTGTGTGTTTGTTTGTCTGTGTGTGTGTGTAGTGGGAGATGAGATTCAGGTTGCAGGACTGAACGTGGGGCTCGTCAGCTTCCCGCTCGAGCAACTCTGTAATCCGAATGTCACAACCTCCCTCTTCGTCACCATTTTCGACTGCTTCGTCTGCAATAATGACTGTCTCTACGTCCACAACACTTACGGAGGGACCTGCGGCCCTAGTAAAAGCTATCACGCTGGCGGTTTCGTCTGTGTCTGTGCTGATACTCAAGCCGAAGCTACGGCTCGCGGGATCACCAGCTACTCCCCATCCACCTGCAACGCCACACTTACAGCCCCACTCATTGGTGAGAATTAAACTCTGCTGGTCTTTTTGTACATGAAAACATTTTAATTTTCTAGATATTTTTTGAATCTGTTGGGAGTAAAAAATGTCTTCTGTTTTGTTTTGCGTTCAAGGGCTGACCGACGTTCTTTTTTGCTCTGAGCTTCGTGAAAGAATGCTCGCACTCCAATGCGGAACCAATCCTGATGGATCGTACAACTCGGCCGGATGCAACGTGGACGCCACCATCAATCATGGATATCAAACTGCAACCTGTGCAGAGGCAACCCCCAAAGTGACGAATGCCCTCACTCCACTCCTCTACACATCACCCACACCAACGTCCTGTCTACCCTCATACACCGCCCCCACTACAACCACACCCGCGCCCCTCTCTATCGCCCCCTCCCTGTCGGAAGAATCATCCGAAGAATGATCATCTTTTTCCTCTCGTCTTTACCCGCTCTTTAAACTTTGAACAGCAGTAATACGAATGGATACAAAACAATATGAACTAAATTCAAGTCATTGATTTTATGGATAAATTCTCATTTCCTTACAGAATTCTGCATAATAAAAACGCCGATAAATTTCTGCAACTTTATTTTCTTTACCATGGCTCATTTTGCATTCCCATTCTTTCGCTTTGTTAAAAGTTTATTTCTATAGCAATAAACAAATGTCTATACAATTAATACAAATTGTGTATTTTCCGGGAGGCCGGATTTTGTTCAAAGTGTAAAATTTTAACACATCATAAAAACGCTTTTAATTTCATCGTTAAATATTAAATCGAAGGTCGGCAGAAGAAAAGAACATTAAAATGTAGGGACTTGAATGTCTTTGAATGGTTGCGGTACTTCCAATTCTGCTCTTGTACTTCGCAAGTAAACTCTTCCACCTCCAATTTCCTCATACATGTGTGGACTCGTTTGTACTTTGTAGAGAGACTCGGAAAGATGAAGACCCAAGGAATTTTGTAATACAACGGCTTGAAATGAAGGACCCGTTGTTACTTTTATACAGACATGTTAATTTGGAAGTGGCTCTTAACGATAGGCGTTTGCTTTTGTCTAGATGGACATTTTGTTCGGCGATGTTGATGATGACGTTGTTGGTGGTTGAGCGAGTTGAAGGCTCTCGACTCTCTGGAGTTGGACAAAGTTCCGGCACGATCCTTCACTCAGCGAAAGACGTGACACGATAAACGTTTTGAGTAATTTTTTTTGGGTAATGTTAAAAGTTCCTCCCATTTTTTTATGTATTGTAGTACTGCAAGAATGAGGGAGGGACCGTCACGGAGAATAACATTTGCTACATCCCGAAGAACGGCGTCTACGGGCTCTGCAAGAACGGGAGCTGTTTTTCTCGCGGGATCGGTAACTTTGGCGGCTAATAGCGGCTAGAAATTATGTGAGACTTTTCGCCGATCCCTTTATTTCAAATATGTTCATGCGGAGAAATAAAAGATTTTTAATGAATATGCATGTTTATTAAAGATTAAAATCCTATATACTGATTTAAAATTTTGTGCCTATTCTTTAATACTGTATTTAACTAAAGACATTACATTACAGACATTATAAAAATTGAACAAGCATCTTTGCGCCAAGAATTTGATGGCAAAAAGGAGACGGGCTGCGATCGCGGTTCTTGATTTACTGGGACGGAGTCAAATGTGACTGGTGAGGGGCGACTTTTTATGGGCGCTCAGGCTAATTGCAGTTGAGCATCGCAGTTTAATGACTAAAATATGCGCGGTTGCCTCGTCTCTCTGGGTCATCAAATTTCGAAATTTTGATGCGAATGCTGTATTTCATAAAATGATGGACACAATTGACAATGACGCACATATTTACTAAGGGGCTTAACTCATTAAATCGTACAGAATTGTTATTGGGACATTACAATAAAACGTTTTCGAACGCATTAAGTCACATTTCAGTTGAAAGAGGTTGATAATACGAGTCGATTAGTTAACTATTTTAACGTACATTTCTCGGAATTCCAAATACAGTCAACGATGGGACTTTAGAAAGTCCAATACAAAGGAAATGAGCTAAATAAAACTTGCAGTTTCTGAAGGTCATACTGGAATCCGATTACATGAATTTTGTCCACACGAAGTTTGAACACCGAATGTTGAACATATTTTTTTGACCACAGCGAATTTTGAACTCAGGAAGTTTTAACACAGTGAATTTTGTACACAAATTTCTTGAACACAATGAAAGTAGAACACATGGAAATAAGAACACACGAAGATTGCACACAATTTTTTCTATTTTATAAGTAGAACGTCCTTGCATAAAATTCCCGTCAAAAGGAAGTCAAAAGGAAGTCAAACATGCATAAAAATTCTAGTCAATGGAAAGCCAAGTAGCCATCAAACATAAATAAAATTCCTATCAAATTCATACCTGTGACGTCAAAATGGCAGAAAATTTCTGTCAAATTCAAGTCAATGTGCCATCAAATCAGAATCTAATAACTCTTTTGTGGTTGCCAAATGATGTCAATTTCACAGGAATTGTTGGAATAAATGTCTGTCAAAATGACATAAATGTGACGTGCAATGTCATCGTATCATGATGTCAACTTCCAGTCCGTTGTAAATGCGATTCTCATGACATTCCACGAGATTCCGATAGAATGTTGATGGAAATCGATGAGAATTTTGACCAAAATGACGTCAAATTGTCATGACAATATTTGGCAAGAATTTTTTTTCAGGGTATATAGTTGAACATTTGCATTCTTATCCCCTGATAAAAAGTTCCCATCAAATGTCATCGGAATGACATGACATTTGACGTCAACAAAATGGCTTCACTGCCGAATATTTTACGACATCAATTCCTATCAAATTGAAATGAGAATTCCATCAGAATTTGAAGCCATTAACAAGAAAAAATTATTTGCGTGTCGTGTTTGTCGATACCGTCAATATCTCATAGGAATCCGATGAGAATTTGACGCCAATTTTCTGTCAATATTTTTTCAGTGACAAGAATATTTTGACAAACAATTCCCGTCAATATTCCATGGAAATCCGATGAGAATTTGACGTCAATTTTCTGTCAATATTTTTTCAGTGACAAGAATATTTTGACAAACAATTCCCGTCAATATTCCATGGAAATCCGATGAGAATTTGACGTCAATTTTTAATCGATATTTTTTCAGTGACAAGAATAATTTGACAAATAATTCCCGTCAATATTCCATGAAAATCCAATGAGAATGTGACGTCAATTTTATCTATAAATTTCTTCAAAAATATCCTAGCATTTTAGTAAAATTCATGCAAGAGCCAACTTCCAACTGTCATAAAATGTAACACGGAAGAAAGTCATAGTATTTTTAGCTATAATAAGAGTTTTTAATAAAATGAGTTTTAGGCAAATTCAAAAAAGGGTTATACAAAATACATGTTTTATGTTCAAAACCAAACTTACGAGCGAGAGTTATTTATTAGCAAAAAAAATAACTATAGAAAAATTTACAATTCAAAGTTAACTATTAACTCATTAATCCATCTCAATAATATTTGTAGGAATACAAATGTAACAATACTGGTCAACATTTATAGGAACGCAAACACATAATTTCATTTATGCTTATCCAGTTTGTCAACTCCACAGGCTCTACACATTTAATAAAATTAAGGGATCGTTCGGTAATTGGAATTGTGACAGACTCTAATGGCTGATAAAGTACGAAAAACTTCAAATCGGCAGTCGAGCAAATTTTTATAACTGAGCCAAATGTTCCGTTTTTTGTCATAATTATGTGATTAGAAAACTTGAATGGCCTGTCATAATCTCGAGTAGAAATACGAAGATGACCAAATATGACTCGGCGGTATTCCATTTTTAATAGAATTTTGTTTAGGTCGTAAATTATGGAATAGGCAAAATCTTTTCCAATTCCAAGAGCGTAGACTTTCTCATGAGAAGAAGTAACAAGGTTTTTCAAGTGTGGATATTTGTTGAGAATGGATGTAACTGTTTCTTGGGCATAGCTGGAAAGGGAATTCAGTTCGGACGAAATGTATTGGAACAAGGCGTGTTTCTTCAAGACTTGTGTCTGCAAGTGGCGAGCGCCTTGTACAAATTTTATTATGTTGTGGTTAAAGGATTCAAAACTGAACATTGAAGTGACAAATAAGGGTCCAAATCTTTTCACATTCTCTACTAGATAGAGTAGCAAGTGGACATTGTAAGTCATCTTGTCAATTCCGTACAGACGTTCAAACTTTTTAACAAACTTGAGCAGTTGATTGTGTACAGAGTCAATTGAGGAAACTGGGATGTGACGGGAAAGAAGAGTGTGAATGCAAGCAACGAGGATTTCAAAATGTTCCAAATATTGTTGTGGTAGGAGTCCGCGAAGAACTGGAATTTCATAGTAAAGCAGCCAGTTTCTGTATTCATTTGCATGCCAGTCGGCGTGCTTTAATATTGAACTTGGTTTTCTTGAAATATAAGTGGGACATTTTATGTTGAGGAGACGCTTGTCAAGTGTTTTGATTTGGTTTCCAATATAATAAATGGGGTTCCTGACATTTTTATCTTTGACCATCCATAATTTTAATAAAAATTTGACAACACCAATAAGCACACAGTGCATGTAGTCAATGGGACAGTCCTTAATTAATCAAAATTGTCAAGTAAAATTAAGGGGGAAACAGCTGCAACTCCGTGGGACAAATAACGGTTTCCTGTGTTTAGAAAGGTCTCCAAATCTTCCAGATGAGTTCTCATTTCTCCGGATGGCATTTCATTTGGGGTGTACGGGAACAACATTTTATTATTTCCCCGCTGTCCCACTTGAAGGCAGCAGGTGCACCCAAAATACCCATTGTATTGAGTGAGGCCTTGGAGCTCGTACTTGAATTTGGAATCTGCTGTAGAGAACAGGGGATAAACGTTTGCTTTTATTTTCTCTTGACTGTACTGAAAATAATGCTATGCTTCCTCCCTGATGCTTCCTCTCAAAAGCCGACAGCGTTGCCACAAAGACCCGCGATGCTTCCTCCCCGATG
>JAIUND010002000.1:0-27047 GCA_034699125.1 Gisinianus flammeolus | reverse complement strand
TCAACAAAATCAGTTCACAAAAAAAAAAGTTATTTTACTTCAAATAGTGTTATGGTTCTTTTGGGACACCCTGTACATTAATTGAATTGTAGAGTGTAATCAGTGGAAACAAATTATTCGCATTTGACATATTGAAACTATACTATACTATAAGGATGGCAATGAATAATAACAATAAGGGAAAGGAATCTTCATTTTACTCTCGTTTACTTTTAAGTGTACGTACATGCTTTAAGCATAATATGCATGGGAAGTTGGGTAGTTCTGGTCAAATTTACATTTACAGCTTGTACTCGCCGATACAAAACTACCAATAAAATAAGTGAGACAACTCAAACACGAGTGTAATAACGAAATTTTAAATTTAAATTTAAATATGAATATATTTAATACAAATTTTCGTCATATTTACTACGCTAATCCAAGCAAATTTTAAAATCTGAATACACTAACTAAGCCTATGATAATCAACGGGCAGGCGTGTGTATATGCGTCTCTGTAAAAATCTCAATGTTACTTCTACTTGCATATAACAACTAATTTTACAAAGAGAAAATTTGTAGATAGGTTTTAAAATTAGCGTATAGAGAAACAACATGGCATTTTCATTTCGTTTGAACCTTAAAATTTCCATGAAATTTCTTGAAGATGTTTTAACGATTTTTCAAGTTGAAGTATAGGTAGTTTAAATGTTGACTTTAATGTAAAACGAGACTCTTCTAACAACTTGACTTTGATTTCCGTACTGCAATAGAATGTCTTTGATTTATTCTTACTTATTTCTTGTGGACATGATAAAATGGAGGTTCAATAAACGATCATTAAATTATTCTGAATCCACGCACCCAAACATTCTTTGAATCAATATCTACACACTATATCCACTACATTTAACGACAAACAAAAAAAGCACGCAGTTGTGCTCATGCAATTTGAATTTGATAGCAAAGTTTTGTCATGTTTTGAAATTAAATCCTGTGTGGTTGGTTAAGGAATTTTGGATTTGATTTGAGAGCCTCAGGTCAAAATGAATTGAATAACAACTATGGCAGAGGCATAGTCCAGAGGGGGTGTGAGCATATATGTACACAAAGTGGACCAATCCCAATTACAGGGCTGTATTAAATTGATCGTATTGTAGCATGTGCCGTAGGTATATCTTACAGCAGGAAGTTCTTTCATATTTATTGTGGTCGTCGTCGAGCAATGAGCAAAAATTTGATAGAGGGAAAGAGAGAGAGAGAGAGAGAATAATCTGACAGAAAGTAAGTTTATGGACACGTTGTGTCACATATTTTAATATGCATGTGATTCACAAGTCTGTGGCACAATAACTGCAACAATAACAACAACAAAAAGAAATAACAACAACAGCTGAACATATACGGAACAATTTAAGCTCACACAAAATTGACACTGGATGGAAGGAATATAAAAAGCAATATATATAATTTTCAAACTCGCATATATTCAAAACTTTAACTTTACATCACACATATCCGTCAGTCAATCAGTATTAGTCTGAAGTGTGTAATTTTTAGGAGTAGACGAATTACCTAACAACTACAACATATAAATAAGATTACAATTTACAGATTTCCGTAAATAAATAAATGCACAATGTTAAGCATGTTCGAGTTTACGTTTCCTCTATATTTTACGAAATAAAAACACAATCTGGTTGGCAGTGTCGGCACTCACTCTGCATATATATAGGAATGGACAGGAAATAATTGTGTGGATAGTGTAAAACCATATGATAATAAATCCGATGAATTTGTAGCAAATTAGCAGAGCAAAGAACCATAAAAGTATTAATATATTAAATTAATAGATTGAAATTTTCATCATGTAGTTTAGTTCACTTTGGTTGCACATGCACCACACTATTCATTTTTTATATTCGATGCGAAAAGTAGGAAATGCTTTGTATTACAAAGTGGGATGGACCCAAATAGTACCAAATAATAATATACTCGTACGAATTTCCGCAGGTGGTGATGATACTCTCTGTATAGTATAATAGTATGAATCGTATATGTATGAAGCAAACGTGTAATAAATGTTTTATTTCCATTCATTCTCATTATTACACTACACATTACTGTACTATAACTATAAGCTTTACACTAAGGAACGCGGTTGAGAAATAAATCTTAATCTTAATTTTGCAACTATTTGGTACAGGAAATTCTATTATATATTGATACATATCTGTTTATGTAAAGTAACTAACTACGATGTACTCTGATAGAGAGGTAGGGGGACAATCGCTAATGCCTGCAATGGTCAAATGATAAATATTTTTAGTAATATTTTAATAGATTCTAAAAAAGATGTTGCAAAACAGTCGTAGCATATCTATATGCGTGTGTACATATAAATGTAAATCCTAGACAGAGAGAATTCAAGGGACGTTGTTCTGTACGTGAGGAATGTCGAGTATTACTGTGCAACAAGTATTTGAAGATTAAGCTTGAGCCATTAGCTCAGATTACACAGACACAGAGATGCAAACTCAGCTGGTAGTATCTGTTGTGTAGTTATATAGTTGCAATTCGTAATTCGCATACTCACTAACTCACTCGCTCGCTCACTTGCTAGGGGTACAGAAAAAATGTAGGTAAACCTATATGTATAGATAGGTAATATAAGCCCAATTCATCTCATTCACAGCGTTTTTTGGGACTCGTTCACACTTTCGCTTTCCGTTTGAGTGTCGTCCCTCGACGCAATCATCATCCTCAATTCATCATTTGCTTTGCACCACCACACCAACCAACCAACCAACCACCAACATGTTCACATCATAAGGATTTTGAGTTTGAATGGCAACTAGCCAGGCCAAAAAAAAGTATACCATACCAAGGCGGAATGAAGGAGTGTTGTGTGTGTGTTTTGTCTTCGTATGCTTTTAATATAAAATTTAATATTCCGTATTTTTTTCTTTTTCTTTCTGCAGCTGCATATGAAATTTTGGAAATTGTTGTCCCAACAAGAGTAATAGTAGCCTCAAACTGAATGAGATTTTTGTCAGTCAGGTCTCTCGCTGTCTACACATTTGGAACTTTTAGCAAATACGTATAGCAAACAGGATCTGCTGTGTGTAGACGGAATATCGATGTGTATTACTTGTTCTTGTTACTTTTTTTTCTTTTTTTTCAACCATGTACACATGATACATTTTTTCTTTGGTCCTTTTACAATTTTATTTTAGTCTGTCGTCTTAAAACCTTAATTTCATGTCCATCATTTTGAATACTACTGGAACAAAAATTTAAAAAACATTCGAATGAGATTTTGTGTTTACTGTTTCTGTCTCTAATTTATGTAAATAGTCAAGTTAATGGACTTGCTTGATATGTTTTTGGTCAAAGATTATGCAAGGTATTTTTTTGTTTATACATATGCATATGTAAATATGTAGGAAGGGAAATATGTATCGTATATGTATCTGTAATAGAGTGTGTATGTGGAAAGTTATGATTTCAAGGAGGAAAATGTTGAAGGCGGATTATTAGTTTTACGCATAATGATGTTACAGTGTAGAATGCAATTAACGATTAAGAAGTTGACAATAATCTACGTAATTTATGTAATATCTGATTGCCTACGATATCAACGATAGAATTTTTTTTTTGGCTAATGCAAAGTATAATGTGGATTCTGGATCCACAACAACTTGAATTTTAGCATATATATATACAGATATATACGAGTACCTTATATTTACCATTGCACACAGCGTGTGTTACATTATATCAAGGCATATATAGGCTTGAGCTTTTACACATGGGAAGAACCAGGTACACATACACATGTATATAGTAAAGCCAATGAAACTGTTGTTGTGCATTCTGAGATTGGAGTAATCGAATGAGACTCTTATAATTTAATTCAGTTCCTTTGTTGAAGTCTTTTGGTTAAGGTTCGTGTGTGTTTTCAGGAAACTCATTTCCCATTTCCTTCCCATTTCATCAATATACAATTTTCCAAGTCACATTTTCCCTTTATTTTTTCATTTACTATATTAGTGTGTCAAATTTTATTTTACTTGTAAATATTTTTACTGTGTAATATCCAACACTGTTTGTTTCATGTTTATTTCAGTATCATCGACAATCGACAGTGAAGCTGTGGAACTTCATTTTGTTTTGGTGTGATTTTGGATTTTGTGAATCTCTCCTGAGATAAATATTTGACTATTTGGATTGTGTCCTGTGCATGAAAGTGTGTTAATTCAAAATGACCAAGTCATTTAAATTTGTAAGTACTCAAAAAATTGTGTTGATTCAAAATTTTGGAATTCCATTCAGTGAGAAATGAGTGAAATTGTTTCTGTATAATAATACGTATTCCTCATGATTCTTTCAGATATTTGCTCTTTTCTTAACTGCTTTTCTCTTAATTACCCTATTCAAATCCTGTGCTGGAGATGTGACAAACGGGCATTTGAGTATGCCGAATCGGGAGCGAGACAAATCTTTGGAGAGAATTTTAGGCTTGGGAGTCGTCTTACCTTACCCATATTTCCAAAAGTGAGTCCTGTCTTTCATTAATACCAAATTGAAATAAATATGTCTCATACCTATACATTTAAATACGTGAATATGTAACAAACTAACAAGTTTAGGGTTATGGATTGGTAATAGATTTGACAGTGCAGTGTGTGTGACGAGTATATTAATTATATTTTAGGGTATGGCTTAAAACGTCAACCTACAAAAACAATACACAATTTTATTAGTAAGTACTAAGTACGAAGCACATTTGTGATTAGAATTTTTAATTGTTGATTGTGTTTCAGTTTTTAAGCTATATACACATGCATGTATGCACATTATGTACGTATTAGGTATATTACAAATAATGTACGTACGATAACTAATAGGAAATTGTATTTTGTATTTTCAATTCAACATGATTAGGTATTTAAGACGTCGTCTTTATTAAAGACGTAGCTAATACTTGCAAAGATCATTAGAATTTTGAAAACCTTTTACAGAACAACCGGCATTTAATTGAATTATAATTATAGATATAGTATTAAAATTAAAAGCTCGCTGTTGTTAGTTTTTGTTTACCTTCCCAATGCAGTGAAGAGGTCGACATTCGCAGTCTATTGCACATTGCATCGTAATGTTGAATGTTGTACAATCAAGTCTATGCAGACGTATAGCTCTGACGAGAGTCTGCTGCGATGTAACAAACAAAAATACAAGACGCATTCAACAACTTTGACAGTTTCTTTACGTTGTTGCGTTATGTAATCGCATAATTACTCGTAATAATAGTAAAATGATAATGTGCACTATACACGCTGCATATTACCATCGTGGACTCTGGGATTGCTTCACATGTGTGTGTATAATAAATTATCTGATGTCTGTCCTGTCTCGTCAGTGATTCAAATGTAGGTATCTATACTGACTGATACTATACCTGTACATATATACGTGTGTGTATGTGTGTAGCCACGACTCCGTGTATCTTTTCCCTTTCAACCGTGTCCTTTATTACTATTCACATATTTAATGATTAATATTACCATCCTATATAATTAAATGTGTGATTCACATGCTGTTTTTCGTTCTATCAAGAAGGATGTACGATGCATTGTTATTATTACACATATCTTAATAGGTATATATATTTAAAAATGAAGCTGCATAACATATTTCGTACTCTCATTAGTAAACGTACACCACACTCACTTTTATACCAAAAAAAGAAATTTGCATAAACCATGTCATGACTCATGACACTTGTCAATCTTTAGAGTCATTTTTTTATAGTTCACAGTTCAACAATGTTATTTGATTTGAAACTTAAACCTTGTACTATGAATTGTTGTTAATTTAGACCAAGTACTTTCAGTAGATTACGCAACTGCGGTTAGCTTTAAACATCTTAGGTGTACAAAATAACCTCTTTTCATATCGTACATGGTGTGGTACAAAATAGTAGGAGCTATGCTTATAAGTTATAACTATACTCAGTATAGTGTACTGTTTAATTATTTAAATTTTTCGTTTTTTCACAGACCTCGCTACAGATTTCCAGTTTATGACCGAAATGGAAGAGGGTAAACAAGAATTCCAGTTTTTTTTCTCGACTCGTTCTAAATATATTCATCTTACGAAAATGTTGTATGCACGTAATTTTTGTTTGCTTTATTTTCAGTTCCTTGTTTTATGGGTACGGCGGAAGGGATGTGTACGAGTACAAATCGTTTACTCCGATAGAAGGGCATCATTAGTTAGTTAATGACTCAAGATCAAGATAAATTGTAAATGACTCTGAAACGTTTTATATATAACTAGTAATAATAAATTTGACAAAAGAACTGCTGACTTTGTTCTGAACCAGTTTTAAATTAAAACTAGTAGTTTTTATCAAAAATTGTGTAAAAGTTAGAAAAATACCCAAAGGTAGAAAAACTGTTTGACTGAAAAACTAACACGATAAAAAATAGTTTCGTAGAAAAGACAAATTTAAATGTTTTGTAAAATGCTAGAAAAATGTTTTATACAATGTAACTACTTGGAAAGTTTGCCACCGTTTTTTTATATTTAGCAATTGTGGAATGATGAAATATAATGGGACTTTAAGTTAGATTTGGTTTGCGATTTTACGATAGTATTTATGTTTGTATGAATGTATGTAGTATAATGTGTTCTGTAACATAAAATAGTTTTTAATTTGTTTTTCAAAGCAAATGATGGAACGGCAGTATGAATGCTCAAATTTGATTAATTAATTAGTTAAGTGTAGTTGAAGGACTTACAAGTCACCTTTCATTCCAAATGCAAAATACCAGTGCCAAAAAATTCAAACGGTGAAACTATAATATAATATTATTATATAAACTCTGTGACTTAATCATTATAATTATACTGGCAGTATAATATGGATAACCTGTGTGCTAAAAAAAATGAGTAGATGATAATTATTAGACTTTATGAAACCCTGTTAGATTATTAAAATAACTACGAGAATTGTGTATTACTTATTACGGAATAAATAAATACGTACATATGAACATTTGTTTTTTGGAATTTTTAATTTTGTCTCATTTGAATGAATACAGAATTTAGACTCTCAAGTTCAGTTACATTTCACTATTACCTCTCATTTCATAAGTACATCTTTTTATGAACTAGATTTTGTCTAATTTAATATATATGATATAGAATATAGTACAGAATTCTAAAATACTTCTTTCATATTAATTGTTCAACTGAAACCGGTATGAAATTTTTAATTTTAATTCTTCTCCCCGAAAAGCGTGAAAAACAAATCTGCATTGAAATTCAAATGACATTTCATCATTATTTGCACTAATTTTCCTGAAATTGTTTAACTATTTAGTGCGATACAGCGAACAGAATAAAAATATTCAATATTCATTATGCATAAAAGTATTATTAAAGTTACGTGTAGACAACAATTACGAATATGTGTAATTGGTGATGATATAACAAAACATAAAGAAATTATATTTATTACTTATTAGTAAGCTTAAAAAACAAACGAACAAACGATACTGTCTCCACCGCATATCCGAAAGTACATACATAGATATCTAAAATTTTGCAAATTCTATAAATGCAAATTCTATAAATGCAAATACATTTCTTGCAAAGCAGTTTTTAATGATTCTAATATTTCCGGATACTACAGGAAAATCTAATTAATGAAGATATGACATATTTGTTTACTTACTTATAATATTAATTCACAAAGTATGTTATAGTACGATATTCTACTATAAGATTTCAATTTTTTATTAAAAGAAAAGAATTTGTAAACATGTGTCGATTATTAAAACATGTATGTATCTCAATGTGCAATCCAAATTTCAAATTAGAGTTATTCACACTAACTAGTATGTATCCACATTAAAAAATTTTAAGAGTTTAGAAAAAGCAGGTACTCGTATGCAATATAGAATTGCAATATAATTCGATTGTTCCATACGTAAAAGCTGAGATTTTAAAATTTATACAGAATTTGTCTACTAAAACATGTGAAGAATTGTATGTCTTGATATATGCTTAACCCGTCGACACATGTTTATAAATTTTTTTTAGTTTTCACTGAAAACTACGTGTTGCTTTTAGAAAATATGTTTGCAAGTAGTATAAAATACTAATTTAAGAGTTTGAAATATAAAATTTTTATAGTGAAAATTAATTTTTTTTACCTGCTAACGGGTTCAAGGCAAATGGTTAAAAACACGTTTTCAGACCTTAATAAGCATATAATTGGAAAATCCAAGTGGATTTCCAGAATTCCAAATGTTTGGACTTTCCCTTGTGAGTGGTGGTTGCACCAAATTACCACTCTCACAAAAACGAGTCCACAAATTTGATTTCAACGTTTGGTGAATATTTCGTCTTACATCCTGAGTATTTTTATCATTTTGCTTCTGGTTTTGTGTCCGTCCGGAATTTTCCATTTCATGATTACCGGTTTCCTTATTTATGCTGGTAAACAAACCAGGGCCGGTTCCATGCCTGTTGTGATTTTGTGTAAGAGTACCAACGGGATTGTTGTAATTAGATTCAGTTTTCCTCTGGAGGTCAAGATACTTTTGTTGAGATATTATGGAATTGAAACGGCTATTAGAATTGAAAAATTGCTGAAGTAGTTCCGTGTCATTTGATTCTTCATCCAATATATTTTCCAGAGACAAAAGTTCAGCTTGCAAAGATTCGCCATGGGAGGTTTCTGAGTGTGAGTGGTAGTTGGGTAGTTTTGGTACAGAATTGAAACTGGTATTGTTGAAACCGGCACATGACAGATCAGTTGAGATTTGTGGTGATAAATTGGTTACCGAGGATTGGAAGATGGTGGAGAGTAACATGGTCTTGGTCAGTGCAAAAATATGAGGGCCTAGCAGAGATGAACTCAAAACTGTTGCGATCACTGCAGTGTAGGTCATGCAAGCAACTGTTACAACCTAAACAAATAGTAAATCGACACAAATAACATATTAAATTTCAGTTTCATACAAACGGAATCATTTTTATAAGAACGTGGCTTTAGGAGTCCTATCATAGTATGAAAGTAGATAATTACTTGTAAAAGGTAGTCATGTAAAATAGGACCAATTAAACTCCAGCTAAAAAGAAGCTCAGATAAAGATTCTATTTCAGAATAAGAAAACCATCCTCTTCGAAGCCCTTGATTTAAAGCAAGTTTTTGTTCCACTCCAGAAAGAAATTTATCAAATTCATCACTCGTCACGTTTACGGACCAATTCTAAAAAAGAAAATGTATAAAAAAACACTGAATAACTACACAAAATATATGTATGTAGTAGTATGTACAGTTTACTAAATTAAGAGTTTCAATAATTTGTTATTCACGTACAATTGCATCAAGAAATTGTAGTTCCAGCCTGTTCAATTGTTTCAAATCCATTTTAGATGATGTAGCCCATTCGTCATTATAAATTTCAAAGTCCTCTCCAAATTTGCTCGCCACCAACTGTTATAATTAAGAGATTAGTTATTGTTCATCAGTCAATATATCAGAGTATTTAAATATTAATATACATATACAATAATGAAGAACTTACTAGTGATACAACGAACAATTCAGATGGTTTGACAGTGCATAAATAATTCGGATTATTTGTCGAAAGTCGTTCCAAGTAAACTAAAGCCATGACTAAAAAACAAACAAAACATATTTAACATTTTAATAATAGTTGTGAAAACGATATATTTATTAAATACGTACTCAGTGCAGCTGGAGAAACGCAAGCATTTCTACCGATTTCCGAAGCCATTTCCAAGTCTAAAAATTCCAGAGTATCCGAGTTTCCAAAAACTTCACTAGTAAAGGATTTCACTGCCAAAACTGAAGTTTTTAAAAGAGATCAAATTAATATATATCTATGTATATCATATCACCTATATCAAATCATATAGGTGAACTCTTTTACTACACCATGTACGTATGATTATACTTTTAGTAGTATAGCCAAATAGCCATAATGTTTACATAGTATACATACCCATTAAAGGAAGAGACGGTCGAGGTGTTGATGGAAGTTTATGATAATACAAGGATTTTGAGATTCTCTTTCCCATACATAAGTAATCTTCAAATGATGGTTCAATGGGTTTCTTAGATTTTGGGGTCGCCTTCGTCGAGTTAGTCTTCAAATGAGTCGTGGTGAATTCCGAAGAAAAATCACCACCCATTTCATAATTATCATCATTCAGAAATGAATCCAGATTATTGCCAGAAATCATCGTAGGTGAATTCGTGCTACCACATTGATTATTACTCTTCCGAATATGATTTCGGTTGCATGATCCAAGTGGTGAACGTCTTCTTGGACTTGACCCTATTTTTTTAAAGGGCGGCATTCCAATCTCCAATCTATTTAATTTTAAATAACAACTAAATATTATTCACAATTCCAAATTGAAATCCTCTTAATACAAATATAATAAAACCAATTAAAAATAACAAACTTTAAATTCAACTATATATTATTATTTATTTGAATGAATTATTTAAAATAATAAGCATGACGAAAGTACGTGTATGTGTACTTCGGTAGTATAAAATATTATTATGTGAAAAAAAACCTACACACGAAAGATATTACGTAGAATTGAATAAAGAATGATTACCGTAGCCAAAATTGATCACTGCTGAGATGAGGGGGGGATTTCGTTTCGAATTCGAGTTAAATTTCCAAATTACGATAATATCAACTAAAACTAAAAATATCAACTATTATATTTAATTGGAATTTGGAGTCCAATTTACTTCCTTCTGCTCAAAAATGTGTGTAGGAAAGAACTGTATAAAGAACAATGGAATGGAGCTCGTGGTGAGAATGAATCATCAAGCAATAATAATGCGGGATTCTTGCACGTTTTGGAAAATTGGAGGCTAAATTTCCGACGTAGCTTTTACTTCATCAGCAGAGATTTTCTGGCTATTTAGTCATTTTGTTATCTTATCGTAATTATAATCATTCTAACTAACTGCGAAAATTAAAGAGACATTTCCTCATGCCGTCGGGTGCAAGTGATGCAAGAAACGCGACTCATACAAATTGAGACGTAAAAAACGCTGATACTTTTAAATATAGGTCTTATCTCAACGTCTGCTTTAGTAAATAGAAACTTTTGCTGATATTGTTCAAAATATTGTTGATAAAGATAATTATTCAAGCACACGACAATGGCAAGACCATTTTTAATGGATCCTACGATTCCGAGACCCGCACCACGATTTCCACTTATGCCAACTCCATTTACTTTTGTGAGCTTATTATTATTGTTTTTTCTATCATTAACACATAATAATGTCATTATTATAACTGTAATCACAAAACCCAACTTGGCGACATTTAACTTATGTATGCACTATGTTTATTTACAGGAAAAGCCAGTAGCACAAGTTCCAGATTTATCATTGATATTTGACTCGTCAGTCTCAAGTATCCAGAGTTCACCTCGTATCCCTGCACTTCACCATCCTCAAACATCGTCATATGGCCATGTAAACAAGCCGTTGAACGCTCCTCAGAATACTAATAATAATAGTACTACTGGAGTTGTGAACAATGCAATACCATGTGTGAGTCAGCCGAATAGTTTTGAAGTGCAAGTATTATATGATATAATGAAAAGGCAAGAAGAAACCATAACAAGGATGGATAATCAAATTAAAACTTTGGTTGCGAGTCAAGATGCTCATTTCAAAAATGTACAAAGTTTACTACTCACTTTAACTAATCGTGAGAGTCAACGTGAAAGTGTTCAAAGTAAAGCTGCAGTAGAAAAAGGAATCCAAACGGATAAAATAAACCAAGAACAGCAGGAACATTATAATATGTCTGTAAACAAGCCCATTTACAAAGACACTAGTAATAATAATAATAATAGTAAAAAAGACTCTCCTATACACCACCAAATTCAAATTGATGTTAATGCAAATAAAGTACCTAATGTAGAAAGAAGTCGAAGTGCCTCTGCGAGTAGTAGTTCATCGTCATCTTCATCTCATGTCAGTAGTGGTGTGGTAAGCCAGAATAGGAAAGATAACAATTCTCAGCCTCTTTCAAAAACTACAAGCCCTTTCTTGCAACACCAAGGTACTGTAAATGAGTCACAGCAATATCAACAAAATCAACAGCAACAGCAGTATTTGCCGTATGGGAATTCCGATTGTCAATTTGATAATAGAGCTGAAGATTTGTCAGCCGTATTAAAAGATTTACAACTTCCAACGATACGTGAAGCGAGTATATTTTCCGAAGCATCCCTTCGACCATTGGATTTACAAGATTATAATGATAGCTTTAATGAGAGGTTTGTCATTTCATTGAAAAAAATTATTTTAACTATAAATTTATAATAATAATAATAATTATTAATTATGATTATTGAAACAAAGAATAATAAGGATATTGCAGGTCAACATCATTCCACCAACATTTTAATAATGAGATGGCTGATTTTCAATTTTTTCTAGTGACTCTGGGAGTCCACGGATCGGTCCTAGTGCTAGTGCCTATGGATCATCTTCTGAAGATGAAGAAGTTGTTCAGCCTACAGTCACGTTCTATCGAAATGTTATTGGGAATGTGAATCGAATGTTGGAGACTAATAATAATAACCAGGAGGAGACAACTCTGTATGGCTCGACGGATACGACCGTTTATGGAATGTCATCAAACAATCTCTCATTTGCAACAAAGCAGTATTTGCAGAGATATGGTTTAGTTAAACCCAAAAAGCCAAAAGAAAAACAACCTCAGCAGCAGCAGCAACAACAAAAACAACAACAGCACGGCAGTCCAGAATCGGGTAGAATATTTTCACATGACGAACTTCCATCTGATAATCACCGAATTCTAGATATGACTGCTCTCAAGAATCAACCCAAACTCATGTGAAATGTTACCATCATTTACTCATTTCAAGTAATTACAATTATTCCATTATACACTTGTCATTACTGTGTACATAATTTTAAGTTTTGCCTATTAGGTTACTTCACTCTAGTTACTTCAATTATTTTATTTATTACAATGTATTTTGTAACTTTTGTATTTTCTCTATATTTATGTATGTAATGAGCGACAGAATTCACAATATTTTTATTTTACTTTTAATTTGCTTGGTAAACGAACGAGGTTGTATATTTGTGGTATTTATTCATACCCTCTTGGTTTGGAAGTTCTAATGTAGAAAATATTCCAAAGGAATGATAAAAGTTCTACAGTTTTTACAACATCTATTTGACTTTGTAAGTGAACACATGTATTTATATTTCAATTATGTATTTACGCAATTAAAGGAATTCGAGATTCTAGTACAACTTTACCTATGTGACGATGTAATATTATTATGATGAACACACTCTTGTTCCTCTAGTTACAGGTATCTCTATCAATTTAGTATCCATCTAGAGTCTAGATCATGATCTCGCGCTTCGTATACGTTTGTTTTCGCTTTTACGCATCTATAGATCAAACATTATGGCACAAAATCATATATGCATTGTTTAGGACTTGTTTCGGAATCGTGAATACATTTTCATTTTGTTTTTGAACCCATACATCAAATACTTACAAATAAACATGTCAAGTTCAGTCACAAAATGCCATGCAAGGTAGTTGGACTGGCTGTACCAGGTAGGTTCATCACGAGCCTGTTTTCAAATCATATAGAAACAATTCTCAGGTAATTTACAACTGAACCAAGGCAGTGCTAAAACAAAACTGAAAAGTTCAAGTAATGAAAATTTTCAATAACACAATTGTAAGCAAAATAATAGGGAATTTTGGAACCCTAGGGCCTAGAGACTTGGGCCTAGAGACTCGGGCTTGGTGCTGATAAACCCAAAAGTTTTGGTCTAAAATTTTACAAATCGAATATTGTTGTTCCGACTTTTTTTCGAAATTTTCTGCACGGCCTTGGCTCGGTTGGAAATTACCCTGAGATCTGTTTTGATACGATTTGAAAAAAGGCTCGTGATGAACCTACCTGGTATATACAGATGTGCATTGCAGGGGGAAATAAATTAGCAGGTATATATTGACAGGTCCAAGCTGAAAAGTGATAAACCCGCTTCAAAATGAGTGTCAAACTGTTATACGGGTTGGAAGGTCAAAAGTCATGCACGGAAGCAGAAAAGCTTGGAGGGTTTTGCTATTGTCGTTTAAATCCAACTGGGAAATCATTTGGAGATAAAATATATAAAGATGACACAAAAATCCTTTTGGATTTGGCTCATTGCCCTCCCGGGGATGAAATGTCTCGAGAAAATGCAATCGAGATATCCATTGACTTTGGGATTGTGCCTGTGGAAAGTAGAACCATTAGAGATATCACTCTATTCAATTCTAAAGATATGGTATAAAATTTTCACTAGATGAATTTGAACTACATAAATAATAACATTATGATCGAAGATTTCAAACTACCCTATACATATATATACTATATACAATAATCAATCTAAAATCATTTTTCTGAGTTTTAGAAGACGTCCATGACGTCTCTTTCATTTCTTGTTGAACCGAGAGAAGAGCTAATGGAGCAATATGACAAAGTATGTACATGCTATCGTGCACAACTATAACAAATGATTAATTAATGTACTTTATTTCAGGTATTTCATGTTCTGCTATCTGAACGAATGGATTTTTTACCAGCTCTCAATCAAAATCAAGCTAAACAAAATCGTGGCTTTGCTGATGCTCAGTTTAAATTTCGAGTTTTATTCAAACCGAAACTGCCAGCGATTGCCTACTCAACATCCTTACTCATTTGGATAGGGAAAATCCCCATTAAACTCAAGTGTCATGGATTTAGTGAAGGTATATACAATGATGACTATTTATTGTTAGGGACGTACGTTCTATTAAAGTACAAATTATATGTCATTATATGGCCATACATGCGCATTATTGTCCAGGACCTTTCGTTGCGTTTAGCCAGAACGTTGTAAACTTTGGAGGGCAGTATTATGGTTCAGAGTCCAGTATACGTGTGGATATGATGAATCATTCCATTTGCGATGCAGATTTCCAATTTGATTCCGACAACTTTAGAAGTGCTTACAAGGTTCATTACAATTTGTATTTTGTATACTCGGACGTAGTCATTAAATGAAAATTGTTTATGAATTTGTTTTTCTTCAAAAATCAATGAATGAGTAAAGTCATTTTAGTCTTTATAGATTTGTCCAATGTCAGGCACAATTCCTGCTCTCACAACAGTGAAACTAGACATTGTTTTTCGGCCGCATAAACCACAAACATTTTACAAGAGAGTTTACTGTTTGCTTCATCATCAGGTTGGTTGGTTATTTATTTGTTCATTCACGATGTCACAAATTGAATGTACGTATTTCACTGTACTTATCGTTAATTTGTACTTTTAGAATCCTCAGTATATCGACTTGATTGGAGTGTGCATTCCACGTCCGTTTTTTATTGACAATCCAATTGATTTTTGTGTGTCCTCCTCAGATACACAATTTTTACCTCTGCCTAGCCCTACGTAAGATTTAAGATGTTATGCATCATACCAATTCGGAGTAGTCATTAGTTATTTAGTATTAGTATTTACTGAGTACAATTGTATTCACCTTTTTTTAAACAGATTTGAAGAATATTTTCAACATGATCTGTTCGGTATTAAGTTGAGTCAAGAGGATTTTAATTTTGGTGGACAAAATGTGAGTAATAGGACAGATGATGAATCCATTCAATTTACTCTTACGAGTTCTGTTCCGTATGATGTTCTCATTGAGTGGGTGCCAGGTGAACAAATCATAGACCACTCACACTCACAGATTCAGTATCACATTCTCGTACAAGATACAAGCAAACCGTTGTAGTCATAAAATTACCATTTCAATGCTTTTTTTAGATCCAACTGAAGTGTTTGTAGTCTCACCACAATCTTCATTTTTGAATGCTCATCAGTCGACTTCATTTACTCTTAGTTTCTTCCCAGGATTCCCAGAGACATTTTTTTCAGGTCAACTTGAATGTTACATTTATCCGACAACGCATATTTGGCCACCCAGAGACGGACCACCATGGGTCTACTCGAAAAGAGAAAAACAGCAACAACTGGGAAAAATGCAAAATCAACCAGAAATCGAATATCATGCTGTAAAACATAAAGAGAAATTACAAGGCGAAGGAGACGAGGGAAACGTCCAATCAAATCAAGAAGAATATCATGTCAATCGTCATTCAAGTTTGGAATCCACAGCAGAATCTTTCAAAGGACCAACTTTAAACGAGTTGGAAGTTGGAATTGAGGAAACAGAGGAGATGGGAGAAGATGATGATCCTTCTTTTAAAAAGCTTGAAAATTTTAAAGAGCAATCCCTTGCTGTCCCTCAAAAACCGGACAAAATTCAAGTCCCAGGGCATATTAATTTTGAACTACATATTCAAAATGGAAGCGTGAACATTGTGCACAGCATCGTCGCCAAGAAACATTATCATGCAGTGGATTTGTATGAATTAGAAAGGAATAAGCAAGCAAAATGTAAAGTACCTGTGAAGACGGGCAAGGCGGAGGAGACTGAAGAAGAACAATCACATATTGTTGATGAAACTGAAAACCTTGAGCACGAAGAACATCAAGAAGAGGAAGAAGAAATTCTAGAAGACCTCCCACCAGCTCCACCGCCCAAAATCGAATCCAAAGGAAAGAAGGGAAAGAAAAAAGAAAAAAAGAAGAAAGAACATGACAAGAAAAAGGAAAGTGAAGGTGAAGAGAGTTCCACAGGGAAGGGTAAAGGGACAAAGAAAAAGAAAAAAGACAAGAAAGTAAAAGCCCATCGTGTGCCTGAGGGTGGATTGATGGAGGGGGGAGAAGACTTGACTTTGAAAGAAGTTGACGAAATGGGAGATTATGATGAGAATTCTGAGCAGGAAGAAACTGATGAAGAGGAATTCGAAGAAAGTGGAGGTGGGGATGCCGACAATTTGACTTTGGTTGAATGTGCATCAGATCATTTAGAAAAAAGAGATGGGTCGTTTAGTGTCCCTGAACAACGAATACTGTCGGATTGTTCTGGACTGATGGAATTAGCATTACCTTTATGTTTAACCATACGCGTTGCTGGTAAGTATGTTCATTCTACGAACATGCCAATTTTTTTGGACTCTTTAGAATTTCATACACTGAGATTTTTCTGATTTATCAACCTTTTTCAATCGAATTTAAGGCCATACGTACGATAATTCATCGCAGCCACCGATCCCACATTTCAGCATCCCAACGAGAGTGACCATGAGCCCAACTTTGCCACAGCACAGAGAATTCCGAACAATAATCATGAAGAATACGAGCGATCTTCCCATCTTGTTTGATATCAAAGATTTTGACAAGTGAGCGACATTTTATGTACAAAATTCTATAAAGGGAATTTTAGAATTTTGTTTTATGTGTACAATGTATAAGTACATAGTCAATTCGTCAATTTAAAAATCATTCAGGAGTGCAAATTATTCTGCCAAGCCGCTAATTGGGGTTATTTCTGGAGAAGAAAAACAAATTTTGATGATTTCCATGAACACAACATCCCCTCTCACTGCGGCTTACAAACACAAATGCTCTGTTAATTTGAATGTTCTGGATGAAAATCAAGTGCGTTCCTAATAAGATTCCGTAGTACATGTACATATATATAATTGTTTGGTATGAGGAGCGAAACGTTTTTTAGTTCGTCCTATTTATTGGTGTGTGTGTGTGTGTGTATAGCTATCAATTTTTGGGTACGCTGAGATTCCTACTATGACAATGACAATTTTGACGGATCCAACGAATAATGTAAATCAAATCGTTTGTCCTACAACCATTCCAGGCTACTCTACAAATTGTGCCATTTCAATGAAAAATCCATCAAGATTTCATTACAAGTATTATTGCAGAAGACAAATATAAAGGATACATTTTGATACATTCAACGTTTTTCATATATAATCAACTTTTGTATTATGTAAACGAGGTTTTTACTCGAGTTTGCCGACGAAGATGTAAAACTGAAGCCAGTATTTACACCCACCCCTTGTGAAGGAACTATTGCTCCATACGACGTAAGATGTATAGTTTGGGATTTTGTATATTATATAGCTTTTGCTCCTTGTTCTCATGATAGTAATATACACAATTTGGGTTTTCCTTCCTACAATTCCTTGTTTTAGTCAGTTATAATTGACTGGAAGTTTGTTCCGTATGGCTATATAAATTACACTGTTCCTTGGAAATTCCGGTTCGAAGTCATGGGGGCTAAATCCGAGGATAGTTTTTGGAATGCAGTCTATGAAATTGTATTACCAGTATTTGGAGGTGGAAATGAATGTTATCTTACGGTAATTACACTAATAAATATAAATAAATCCATTTCATTATCTGGGCTTGTTCATAAAGTCATTTAAACTATATGATTTCCCATAATGCACTTTAGGTTGAGCCAAAAGTTTTGGATTTTGATTTGATTCAAATCTTCGACTCAGTGTCAAGAACATTTACCATTACAAATGAAGGATCATCAGTTGTACAGGCGACTTTATTAGTATGAACGCCACGTCTACACACACTTTTTACATTTTACTTATTTGTTAGTCACAAGGATTTATAATTCATAGACATTTGATGCTTATTTCATTTCAGCTATTTCATGAACAATGGCTGCAATGGTACAATAAAGATCAGATCCAAATCAGTCCTTCACAAATTTATTTAGCAGCGGGAGAAAAAATAGATGTAATTCCTCATAATTATCGTATATTTCAAATGGTGCTAAATATTCAATTGAGTTGAGTAACCATTTTTTAGTTAGTATTGACATTGCTTTTGTTGATTGATTCTACATAGATTACAGTCACTGTACGAGCGGATCGGCCAATCATGTATAAATTCACTGTCAACTATGGATTGGAAAGTAGTGAAAAGGATCCTGATGGAAAAACCATATTTGAATTTAAGCCGATTCACTTAATTGATGTGCTATTTATGGGGGATCATGCTATAGCAAAGGTAAACAAAAGGTTCGCTATAACATACATATTGTACTTGATTATGAGCAAGGGGATGTGCATTCATATGTGAGCTTCATATCTTATATATAGATAACGCATATACAACAAATAGCCAAACATCCAGCGTGGGATGTCAGTGAAGCTTGGGAAATGTTCTCACTAACTGAGTAAGTACATTTTTTGTACATAGTAAGAATATATTGAAAAATTGTCAATACATAACTTTGAGTACGGTTTGGTAATCAAAGTTGATGTGTAGACTAAATACCTTGATGACACCGTTACGACATACAGCCCTGGAAGGTTCCTTACCAAATGTGAAAACAGTTTCATTCAGATTCCCCGACGCTCCACTTGGATCCCCGCCTGCTTTATTTGCACTCGTCCTAACAAACCTGAGTAATATTATGGAGTACTGGCAAATTCATACACAACCACCAAGAAATAATAAATTGTATCAACTTCGACAACAACATCAAAAAGAGTCCTACATTGGGAGTGGAGAAACTCAGGACAGTGCAAGTTTCCTCACTGCTCTTTGGACAGCCAAATACACGGAAATGGAGCAAAATTCTGAAACCCCTCGACGACCTGAGCAGTCATTAACAATGGCTGCTTTGAAAAATAGCGAAAAATTTATCATTACCCCCAACTCTGGAACTACTGACAATGGAAAGAAGCAGCATATAAATTTCAAGTTTTTTTATGGTAAGTACAAATAAAATCATAAAAGTACTTTGATGTATTAATGGATTTTTCAATAATAATAATTTATTGCTGTACTATATATAGATACTGTGGGTGAATTCAAAATGCCCGTTTTACTTCGAGTCTATCCTGCCATTTTCGTCTGGCTGGAACTCCAAGGAAAAACGTTATCATCCAAACCGTCCAGCCTTCAATTAATGTACAAAGACGAAATGACTTTCCATCCTATTGGTCTGAGTGACCTTGATCCTCCAATTCAAGTACATATATGATTTAAAGAACAATCTTGAACTTGAATGACATATAATTATTTAGTTTCTTGTATTTAACTATATACTAACGATGCCACGTGTAGTCGTTTTGGGTTTACAATGGAGGAATCGTCTCAACTGTTTTCAAAATTGATATGGAGCCATTCAAGAAACTTGAAGGTCAAAACTTTGGTCACGCTTGTATTGAATGTTTGACACCAGAAGGGGTGGCTTTGCCGAAATCCTGGACATCCATTAAGCTCAGATTTGCACCACTGGAATTTCGTACGTATACCGTAAGTATAAGATATCATGACATTGTTTTCATCGTATTTGAGATTTAAATTTTATAATTGATTTAAAATTTAACTATAATTTAAGTAATTATTCTGTTCTTTATTTAGGCACCTTTGAGAATTTACGCGAATGAGGAATGGAAGTCTGTTCAATTGAAGGGGAAGACGGCTATGAATGAAGATGTTTTTCTTCATCCAGATCCAGAACCTCGACGCTCTGAAATATTTGACCCATTTGTTCCCATTGTTATAAGTCCTTCTCGCGTCATATTTCCATATTTTATTCCTACTGGCGATAGATCTACAAGGTAAATTATGATCGAAACTCATTCCATTTACGATTCAAGTAATGTCTTTCAGCTCATTCCATAAAAACACACTACTGTTCTCTTGTAGCCTCGTCTTTATTACAAATCTATCAGCAAAACATAGCATGAGCTTTGCCTGGCCTGAAAATACCTTTGTCAATTCAGCAAGTATTAAATTTCTTCCCGATATTGGGGTTTTGGCACCCAAAGTATGAACTTTTTCACTTATTGTACTGCAATTTGTTTAATTAGGATGGATTTCTTTCATTAGTAACTATATACTGTTATAAATGATTAAATTATAAATAGTGTATGTATAATGAATGCAGGAACAATGTGCGTGTCAAGTAATAATTCAAGCTGGGAATGTGAATCAAATCCTCTCTACAACGATTCGGTGTTGGATTGAAGATGTGACTGCCGTCAATCGCTTTCATCGTAACGAGAGCTTGTGGAGAGGAGAACTTGTAGAGTATAAAGAAGTTACTGTGGTCACCAAGAAAAAAGGGCCCCACAAGATTGTAAGCCAATCGAGGATAAATTGTGCGTGTATAGAAATAATATCCATGGGACATTTTTCCCATTGATTTACGCATGAAAATACATTTCACTCTATAATTTCCCAATTCCAGAGTCAAGCAGTTATTCACGATGAGCCAAAGAAACCACAATCATACAGTCGCCTTTTGGGGATTTCTTGCTACATTGGCAGGTATGTATACTACTACATCTAATTCAATGTGCATATATGTATATGTGCAGAGTAGAGATATTCTATACTGTCCCCGTGAGAACATGAATTCAAATAACTTTTACGTTGTGAACTATTTATTAGTGTTTTCGGGACATTGGATAATATTCAAGTCAAGTAAGTTTTGCGTTTCAAAACGTCGTCGGGATTTGGTAATAGTTTCTGGAATTTACATATACATGAATTGGTTCATTATTGCAGGGAACAAGCAAAAATGACTTTCTCGGATCCAACTGGCGTTCAGCCTCTACCTGGTGAAGGACGAGGAGATGGAAAAGGGGGAGATGGTCGAATGCTTGTTTTATCTCCATTGAATCGTCATTTGGCCAAGGATATTATATCTCAGATTTTATGGTACATATTTACACCTGCTTTAAACTACCGGGTAGGCTTTTCATTCAATCATTCTCGTATTGTTTTTGCTTTCTTTACCACAGGGATATGATATTACTGTCACCGAATTGGTCGTCATATGTACGTCAAATAACAAGACGCCAGTCTGTATATTATGACGATTACAAGTTATCTGAGACTTCTTCTATAGAAGTCCGAGATGATATGAAACCCAAATTCCGAGTTCCCAAGAAGTTGAAGGTGACTCACTTTGCTCATGCTACATTTATTTACATACTTTAGAGGCAAGAATTTAATAGTGTATTGTGTACTTTGTTTTCCAGGAAAATATTATGGAGTTTGTTCTATTCACTATGATTCAAGAAATGGCAGACCTTCACGGGTCGTCCGCTGATAAATGGTTTGACTTAAAACCTGGTGCAATAAAATAATAACTAATTCTTACCACTACTTACTTTGATTAAACTATAAATTACGTATACATTCAAATAATTCTTCTACGTTTCATTTAATGAAATTCATTACTTCCCTAGTTTAATTAAATAAACAAAGTGTGATTCAATTTGAAATACTGTTGAAAACTTTAATTTCATTTGAATTTACATAAAAAAAGATCATTACAATGGTATTTTTTATTAAAAAATACTGAAGACATGGCTAAAATTATTAGATTTAAAAAAATACATACAGTAAGCATCATTTTATTGAAGTTTAAATTTCATTAGAATAACGATGTAGCTTTCTTCGATACAAAAAACTCAAAGATACAAGTCATTTAATCAAATTCCTCACAATCGTTTTTCTTTGCCAGCCTGCATTTGAAAAACAAACAATTATTATTATTATGTATTATGGTTTTATCAAGGGCCAAACATACATTGCGCATTGATTTGGAAATTAAAAAGTGAGTCTTACTTGTTTTCTGGATTATTTTCTTGATTTCTACACTTTTCAAGCTTTTTACGTAAACTATTTGCCATTTCTGACGACGGAGACGGATCCATTGAGCTTGTTCTTACTATTAATCGAATGGCTGAAAAAATGTAAAAAAAAAAAATTGAATGAAATAAAACAAAAAATCTATATGAATGACATCAATGACATATGCTGCGTTGAAAGACTTACATCTTATTGCTTCAATCACAGGTTTGAGCATTTCCATATCTTTTATCAGAATATCAGTGACATACTTGTCCAAAGGATGGTTAACTTTGCTAGCGGCTTGTAGAACTGCTGCTAAAGCAATCTAGAAAAGTTGCACAATTAAAATATTAAAATTTAAAACATTACTGACAACATACTGTAAAGACAAAACTGCATAATAAGTAGTGAGTGTTTAGGGTACAATGAAAGTAAAAAGTACTTGGGATGGAGGATAGAGAAGTGGTACATCCGTAAGTAATACTTTGTCCAGGAACTCATCAATATGCTGTCGTATACGCTCTGGATCGAATTGACCATAACGAGCTTTGATATCAATTAGAAAACCTTCGACAGGTCGGTACGGATTATGAATCGTGAGATGAAATTTCATGGCAGACATTAACATGAGTTCATTATTTAGAATGATTCCAGTAGCCTTTTCTCGATCTCCTCGTACATTTCTCACGAATTGTCCAATGGTGACATTGAATTCTTCTATTTTACAAGCCAGGTAGACACAGGTCACTCTAAAATAAAAGTAGTATGCATACATTATAATTTATAATAACAAAATTACTACATTCAATTTGATTCAATTACTGTGCACTATTACAATATAATTACAATCAATGTAATATTTCATGAAAACAGTAATAATAACAATGGAACATTACTGTTGTTAACGTAAATGCTTACAAAATTTCCTTGGGGTGATAATTCATTACAGAATTGTACAGATAGAATCTCTTAAAGTAATGGAATGCAGTTCCAATGACACTTTTTGGCATGACAGGATCAAATTTCACACAAAAATCCTTCAATTGAATCTCATATGAGTTTAAAAGTATTCTTTCTTCTTCCGCTGTTAGAAAATAAGCCTTCTTGTCTGCTTCCTAAAACGTATGCACAAAAGATACATTTAATACCTACATACTGCATACACACTTGCTGATTTCAAGTGCATGAATATTTATGATAGACTATCATTGATAGTCTATCGATAGTATAGTTGTAGAATAATGCAGCATTATTAATGCTTGTAAAAAGTTGACTTAAATACCGTCATTTCTTCTGAGCCGTATCGCTCAATAAAATCTTGATTCGTCTTTTCGCGAATCGCTTTGATAGCATCTTCGTTTGCAAAGATCCATTGATCTTTCTGTGTACTTGTTGTAAACATCTTTAAAGAATGCAGAATGTGTCGGAGTGACAGTGGAGAATGGTCAAGTGATGAAAAAATATGCAGGTATAATATATAGTAATACTGCACCGAGCCGATCAAATGTCAAGATTTCCATAAATCAATTCTTTTACATGTACTTTTTATGCTTCTAATTTCGTAAAAACACAAAGATCTAAACATAAAACAATAAGATAAAACTATGAATATAAAATAAAATGAAATTACTTAAAAATGTGCACTTCAAAATCAAAATTTTGATTCAAGATCAAAATTTTACCTTCCAGCAAATTCAAAAAAATTTCCTCGCACAATCCTTGGTTTACTTTTTACTTTCAC
The DNA here is from genome assembly GCA_034699125.1 of Gisinianus flammeolus. Taxonomy (NCBI): domain Eukaryota; kingdom Metazoa; phylum Arthropoda; class Collembola; order Symphypleona; family Katiannidae; genus Gisinianus; species Gisinianus flammeolus. Next base: position 2,663 of record JAIUND010002000.1, on the reverse strand, counting down.
TGTAATGCTAATTCTACTATTACGGTTTAATATATTTCTGTGTAACAAGAGAAGTTGTATGTAGTCAAAGACAATCCTGTCTAAATTAAACTGTTGCTCATGATGAGAATTCGGATTCCACATTGATAAAAGTTGTTTTTGTATTTATTACTTTTGAAATGCAATCGTAAAAACTTTACATATTTACACGGTATTTGTTTTTTTCTGCACTGTTTTTGTAGTTGAAGTATACTATTATAGTTACAAAAATTCATCTTAAATATTTTTATTATGTAAAAGGCACGTTGATTGAGTGCGGACGATTCGTCAATGATTATATATAATACAAGTACATTAAATTAATAAATATTGGAGGCAGGTGATTAGCATTGCGGTTGAATTAGTAAATTACCGTGTATATAGCATATTACTGCAAGTAATTTCTTATTTAAATGCGCCAGGTTTTTTCCCTTCACTCTCTCCTCTCAAAAAAAGATTAAATTAAGTCGTTCTCGTACATAAAGTTTCAAAAAGAGAAATAAAATATTTTTAAAATGATAAACCGTATTGCAATAATACTAAGGTTGGTTTTCTGTGGCACTATTTTTTTCATTTTCTCTGGGGTATACATACATGCAGTTATGTTGGTAAAAAAATATTGAATAGTAGTACAGTTAAAATAAAATAAAGACTCAAGCGTTGTGATGTCTACTATTTAAGGTTGTACAGATAACACACTCGCTGGAAAAAAAGACGGATTTGAAATCATACCAAAGAAAGAATTGACAATGTCTACTCATGAACAACGTCTATTTTTCCAAAATTGATGTACATGTAGTAAAAATAAGGTTACAAAATGGACGAAGTCTTGATAGTAGAATGTAGAATCTGCGTGTTCAAAACAATCCATGGATGTTTGATTATCTCTTGAAGAGTCAGTCGGTTACGAGGTTCTTTTTGCAAAATCTACACAAAATATCACAATTAGATTGTTATTCATTCATATATGTGACTTTTTGTATCAAATCATTATTATATTATTATATAATATTGAAATATTCTAAAAATCATGTTATACCTTAGTAATTAATTCTCGAGCGAGGGCACTAACATGATCTGGAAATGTGTAGGAACATCTCATGATTCTATCGTATGTAGCATTAAAAGACTCGGTTTCAAATGGTGGTTTCCCAACTAAAAACTCGAAGCAGAGTATCCCTACGCTCCAAATATCAGCCGTCTCATCATGGGTTTTCCCTTCAACCATCTCTGGAGGCAAATAGTCTAAGGTTCCACATACAGTCTCACGTCTAAAAGAGTAAATAAATGAATTTGAATCATATTTATACTCATTCTGATGGATATATGGTTAAGTATAATGATGGTAAAGATACGTACGTAATTGGCATGATTCACACTTACTTTGAGGACGGAGCATGAACAGACCATCCAAAATCAGCAATTTTAAGTTCTCCTTTGGACCCAACGAGCAGATTTTCTGGTTTAATATCACGATGGAGTACCTTTCTTGAATGGCAATAAATTAATGCGTCTGCGAGTTGAGCAATATATTTTGCCGTCCTGTACAAAAAAACAAATTAAATAACGGTTAATATCAATCTTGTTGAATGCATAAATAAAAATAATGTATATTATTATTATAAATATTATTATGCTGATTCTTTTACCTGGGCTCATCAAAACGTCTCAAAGGTTCACTCTGTAAACATTTGTACACTTCCCCACCGATGGCATACTCGAGAATGAGATACACACGAGTCTCATCATGGAAATACCCAAACATGCGGAGAATATTTGGATGTCGAAGATGAGTTTGAATCTCAATTTCCCGTCGTAATTGATGCTCAACATTGGCTCTCTTTAATTCTCTCTTAAATAATACTTTAAGTGCTACTATGAACTTGGAATTCTTCTCCCGAGCCAGGTAGACATTCCCAAATTTCCCTTTCCCCAATGCCCGACCAATATCAAATTCTTGAAGAGTCCATCGTCGTGTCGATGAAGAAGAACCACTACCATCTCCTCCATCACCCATTTCTAAATATATTCCTTTTATTTATAATGAGAGAAAAATGTTACAGAAGATGACTATTACTATACACACTTGTTATTAACTTCTTAGAAGTTCTAATCCTTTTTTTCGTCTTTCTATATTTTGAAAACTTTAAAATGATTCTACTGTTTGCCTGCTAACTTTTACACTTATTGAATGTTATTCACAGAAATGGAGAGATTAGAAATTATTAAATAAGAGTCCGTTATTTTAATGGAGATAAGAGACGAGGTGACACAAATTCTATTTACTGTTCTATAAGCTACTTGTAAGAGTTGACTGAAGTGAATGAAACTGTGTGTATGAAAAATCTTTAGTCTATATTTTCGGTTTCCTGACAGCAAATTTTGCCGTTGAGACGAGGGACTTTCTCAATGGCTTTCATATGATTTCTTGATGGTGCTTTTAATATCGATTATATTTCATCGGCTTCTCCTCTATATCACACATGTAGTGCTCCATCTTGCACCTACTCTCCACATTTTTACAGTATATAAAAAAAAGCTTTTTTCCTACATGCAGATATTACACGCTATATACATATCTACCTCATTCTTCCTTTTTGTGCGTAACTCTCCGCACGACAAAAAATTGGTCCTAGTTTATATAA
>JAIUND010001999.1:0-27049 GCA_034699125.1 Gisinianus flammeolus | reverse complement strand
ATTTGACTTTATAACATGTGGATTTATAACATTTGACTTTATAACATGTGGATTTATAACATTTGACTTTATAACATGTGGATTTATAACATTTGACTTTATAACATTTTGTGTTATAACATTTTACTTTATAACATTTTGTGTTATAACGTTTGACTTTATAACATTTTGTGTTATAACATTTTACTTTATAACATTTTACATGACACCGGGATCAGAGCCAGCCACGTTGTCGCAGGTTCACCTATCCATTTAGCTGAATCTCGGCAGCAAATATGGTTTTACATTTGATTTACATGCAAAAATGGTTTTTTTTTAAATTTCGGGCAATCTGGCAAAACAGGCAAAGCTATTTTGATTTTGGGCAGCTACTTTGATTTTTACGAATGTGGCAGTTGGACAAAAAACAAAAAATTATCCTTATGGAATTGTAATGTATAAGCATTTTTGTGCATCTTCAGCATTTTTGCTGTGCTTAATTTTTTTGAAATAACCCTTTGATCACTTTTCAAAATTTTGAAAAATATTTTTTTCCATCAAATTAGTTTTTCGAAATTTTTTTGTGGTAGCAAATTTGTTTTTGCATGTGGGAAAAATGTCAACTCCCATCTAAAAATTGACCACGCCCCCAAAAAACGAAAAATCCAAGTTTCTTTTTCCATTCTCAGAAAACATTTCAGCTGACAATAACTATGTGAAAGCAAAATAGTTAATCATGCAAAGTGGTGTGTAACGATATTGCTTAATTTTGTACATACCGTATAAGCTGTAATAGACTCCCCGGGAGTGTATCCGAAAATATTATAGAGTCCCAGGGACTGTATAGTAATGTTCTTATGTACGCTAACATATTTGACATGGGCGCAGAATTTAGTCTCTGCAGACAGAGGAGTCTATAAGAGGGAGGGAGTCTATAATAGCTTATACGGTACATGGCCAACAGCAGCACTGTACATACTAAAAACGGTACCAATCAGAAATGTTGATGTACTGAGATTAGTGTAGAGCAGAAAAGTTTTACCATTAAGAATCCTGTGCAATCAAAAGTGTTGCAGTATTAATATGTAGCATGAAACAAAATTGTTTTGGTAATTGGTCCGTGAATCACAGGAATGGCCCGAGATGTGGAAGTATGTGGTGACCGTCGCCAATAAAATGAACCCAAAACAAATTTTAGGGTAATACAATAGAAAATTGCAAGAAAGTGGGGCAAGTTGACAGAAAAATTGGGGCTAGTTGAAGCAAAATTCGTTTTGGTTCATTTTCTGGGGCACAGCCACCACATTCTTCTGCATCATAAAAGGTGGATGTGGAAGAAAGGTGCTGCCATTGGCCGCCGCCAGAATCCGGAGGCGTGGCCAAATGAAAAACAAATTTGCTGACTGCCAAAATTTTTTAAAAAAACAAATTTGATGAGACCAAAAAATTTCAAAATTTTGAAAGGTGACCAAAGGGTTATGTCAAAAAAAATCAAAAAACAAAAAATGGCCACAACAAAAATGTTTCAAAATTTAAAAAAAATCCGCAAATTTGATGCCCATGTCTCGTAATGTTAAAAAAAATTCACAAACATTTTTGCTTTTGCACAGCATTTACGATTGCCACAGTGTGGCAAAAATTGCTACTTAACACGCCACAATGTGGCTGGCTGTGATCCCAGGCATGCCACAGATTCGAGGAGTTCAATTGTATATCTATCGTCTGTTAAGTTCGAAATCGTACTGTAATCACTTTTTTTCTACTTCAAAACCGTGGGATATGCAAAATTCCTTAATTCAAAATCGTTCTATAATCACAATTCCTTAATTTCATTTGACCTGCTCTAAAGGTCAAAGTATTAGAGATAGAACTTATGGCCAAAAGTCATTATTGTTTGTCATGACTTAATTGCTCTACCACTCTGTACTTTTTTGAAAATTGTAGGTCAACGGACAACGTCAGTAATGGCAAACATTCAAAATTAAGGAATTGTGATTATAGAACGATTTTGAATTAAGGAATTTTGCATATCGCACGGTTTTGCATCAGAAAAAAAGTGATTATAGTACGATTTTGAACTTAACATACGATATATATATACTTATATACTGTGGCTTTAGCTTTCACAGATGTCTAGTCTATTTGGGCGTATGGACGAAGAGGATCCAGAGCAGTTTCCATCCCTATATATATATACATACAAAAACAACACCAATATATGTCCATAAAATGTGGGGGTGACCCACATGTACATTGATGACTGTTGAAAAATATAATATAATATCGATTTGAGAACATTCAATTTGAATTAATAGTTAAATTTTCTTACTCGGTTTGACATCCTTATGCACAAGTGTCTGGATTTGAACATTTAACTTGTCCATCAATTTCCAACCAAATTCCCCGATGAAAATAAATCTATTAAATTGGACTGCCAGCAGCCTGATGAGGAGACGGAATGTGTATATAATTGAATTGTCAGCCGTTCAAAGTCTAAAAATATTAAGGACATAAAGCAATAAAATCAATTAACGAATATATATAGCGATATACATAATACATATCGTCTGTTAAGTTCACAAACGAACTAGAAGGATTTTCCCTAATTTCCTATATTACTGCGTCCGTCTTTGTGGCTAAAATTCTGAAAAAATTCAGGGTGACAGAAAAGGTCTCCGGACCCAAAGCCCCATCTCTAGCCGTTTGACCTTTGGAGCAGGTCAACGAAATTAAGGAAAATAATTATAGTTCGTTTGTGAACTTAACAGACGATATGAAGGAAAATGTTGTTGTAATTATATTTAATAATATATTTACCGGGTAAATCGCGGATGGATGGCTTTCGCCCGATCTTTTCAATATAAGCTCGATTATTGACTTTCATTGCCCTGGAGAAATCCGGATCTTGAAGTTGAACGACAATTTCTTTGGGGATTCCAGTAAAAAAGGAATTCAAATGAGGTAAACAATTGCCCGGGCAATTTGGACCTATCAAAATACTCAAAACCAATTTTTTTAGTGAGGAAAAGGACCAGGGTAAATCCTGGAACATCTGAACATCTGATCTTGAACACAGTGTCAATTGTTCCAGGTTGGGGAGAAGAAGTGCCGACAATTTTATGTCAAACGTTGATGACGGTTCAGAGAGTTCAAAGAAAGTCAATTGTTTCACATGAACGAGTTGAATTCCCATTGATGGCCTGAGAAAGGAGTTGAGCAGTCCAGGTTGATTTCTCTCTTCTGCCGATAAATGTAGACTCTCCAGATTGGGAAAAACGGAAGTGATGAATCCGGGCGGGAATTCAAAAGTCCCAGTATCACTCGCCTTATTTCCATCAGTAACGGTTAGATCGACGACATTGCTCAATTCCGGCCATTGAACCCCATCAAAATATTTCCAATTCAGTTCCAGTTCCATTTTTTTGAGCGTCTGACTGTTCGACTCGAGGATTTTGGACAATGCAAATGCAATTCGGGTCGTGGTGATGAGAGGAATTCGGATCGAACGTATGGGAACTTTCAAAGTGAGGGATTCCAGTGTAGGTTTCCCTTCCGCCAATTTCTCCAGCAATTCCATTTCGTTCAAAGATGATGGACAAAATACATATTGCTTGACCAGATGAATTTTATTGGCTAATATGAGATCCTTTTCACAGCCAACAGCTTCTTTCAAGTTCACAGCCGCCTTGAAAATATCCGTCACTTGAGAGCAAGAGGATTGAAATTCATGAGCAGGTATGAATTGGAGATGGATCAAATTGGGGAGAGTGACAGGTTGAGGGAATAATTTATCAGCCACTTTATTCTTCCAATTTTCCGGCATCTGCCAGAATTTGAGGCTTTTGACGTTTGGGGCTTGAACGAGGAGGAGATTTCGGAGGGAAGCCGAATTTAAGTTCAACCCCGTATCTGGAGGTCCACCAAACAAAGAATAATCGTTCAGCAACGTCAACGCCTGCACTTTTCCCCCATGAAGATTCATAAACTGAAACAAATCCTCGCTCAACAAATTGACGTTCCGAAATGAGAAGTGTGAGCATGGGAATGTCCCTGAGGTTGTCATGAGTTGACTGAGTTCGGTGAGGGTTTGACAACCGGAAGTGAAATAACTAGGCCTTCGATGACTGCCGGAGGACTGGTCATATTTAGTCTTGATTTCTAACCCATACAGACGTCGAGCCGAGATTTTAGCAGCAGACTCCGCCCACATTTTGGAGACCAACCGAAGTTCCACGAGCTCTGGCGAGTTCAGACAATTCAGAATCTTGTCCAGCACCTGTGGAATTACATATATGTATAATTGTACATCAATTAAATATTTGAAATTATGAAATTGTGACAATGTAAAATGTAAAATGTGGTCACGCAGAAAAAGTATGAGGATTATCGTGTTTTGTATTATGATATTTAATTAAATTAATAAGTTTGATCTCTTGAACGTACAAGCGAGTTTTTAAATACTTGATGAGCGACTGACAGAAAGGACGAATCATCTTCTGCTGATGACTCGGAACTTGATTCTATTTGACATTCCTCTTTGACCTTTTTCATTGCAGATTCAGACTCCTCCCCTTTTATAGATTCTTCACCCAAATCCAGTTCAAGTCCGTCAGGAGAATCCTTTTTTGAACAAACATACGAAATACAGAGCTCATAAACATATAGAAATAAAAATCTGTGGCGATCACAACAAAAAAAGAACACAACAAAACAAGAGAGAGAAAATTTTATATAGACACAATATGTCAAATATATACAAAATGGAAAAAAATTCACGTTCATAAGTTCATTAAAAACAGCCAAATTAATTTGTCTCTTATCTTTGGCAAAAAGTCTGAGATTTTTCCAGCATGCACTTACTTCGGATTCGGATGAGGAGGTGGAGGCGGAAGAATTAGATGGACCGCGAACCGGATGTAAAGTCCTTTTGGGCCAACCCATCGTCAACTTTCCAATGACTTAGGTTTATATGACGATTTGATAGAGAAGTGAAACTATATATAGAACAAAATATTAAATGCCCGCATGAACAACGATTCACAATAACAATTTAAGGAAAATTAAATATAATTGTACGAATATCAAATATACGAATTCAATTAAATGTGACTTGCAAATAAAACTTGACGATGATTTCATTTGCTGTATGTTGTAATTTGTAATGAAAAAATGTGCACATTTAATGTACCATTCATTTATTTATTCAACTACCGTATAAACTGTAATATATAGAACCCCAGGGGTTGTATCTTGTATCCGAAAATCTTATGGAACCCCGAGTGTGGGGCACGTGAGAATTATGTATGTACGACAATGATGTACATATTATGTATGTACCGTATAAACGAGAATAGACTCCCAGGGAGTGTATCCGAAAATATTATAGAGTCCCAGGGAGTCTATTACAGAGTGGGACTCTATAAGAGGGTTCTTAAAATCGATGATTTTTAATGTAATTTAAATCAGAGAATGTCATTGAAAGCATGGGATTGTAATTCAAAACTCTTATACAATCCCTGGGACTCTATTGTATAGGGGACTCTATAACATAGAGGGAGTCTATTCTAGTTTATACGGTATTCCACATGGGCGCAGGATCTAGTCCGTGCAAACATGGGGTTCTATATATATAGCAGGCCCGAGGTTCTATTACAGTTTATACCGTAATTCCGTATTAGTCCGTATATATATATACACACATATACACTTCTTGCCACAGAGAGAGAGAAAAAGACACGCTCACGCACAGAGGCTCACACGTTGTGTGTGCGCTGGAGTTTTGGAGATTTTCTGCGCGTCTCACGGACCTCCTTTTCTCTCTCTTCTTTACCGGTATACCTTTAGTTATTTAACTAATTTTAACCTTCAATTGTCCCTTTTTTTTAAAAAAAATCAACACTCATCTCCACTCAAATCCCACTGTTTATTTTATTATGTAAAGACGATTTTCTTTTCCACGGGAAAGTCTTTGAATCCCCCCAAAATTGTGATGTTAAAAGTACCTATGTATACACAAATATGAAATGATGAATGATGTGAGTGAATATATCAGAGCGACGATTCTTTTCTTTTCGATTTTTCAATCTTTTTAATATAACGAAAATTATATATTACATATATACTTACAATGTTGTGTTGTCCTTTTTGGAAACGTTCACTTTTACAGATATTAAAAAAGATGACTCCTCGGCGGAGGACAGTGATCAAAATGGAATCAAACTTATTTATTTATAGATTTAGATTTAGATTTCACTTCCTTGAAAGTTGAAGGCTCTTCCGCGAAGGACAAGAACAAGAGAATTTTATGTATATAGAAAAGAAGAAAAACAGACACAATGAATCCAACACACGGAGCTCTCCCTCTTTTTATATAATATAATATGTGTGTGTTACTTTTCTCCGCGCCGCAGATTTTGCAATGCTGTGTGGCTCGATCCTCTCCAGCATCTTCCTTCCTATATATATACTCTATATAGACTATATACATATGTGATTCTACGATACTTTTACTTTATACACATGAAACTTCTCGAGTCAGGATATTGAGATTCGCATATGCACTTCGCCCTGGACATTATATATACCTAAATACCTATCCAAAGAGAGAGCTATATATACATTTGCTCATCTCATCTCCGACGACGACGAGGAATTTCCACTTACTTACTATATACATATTATGTAACATATATCGTCTGTTAAGTTCACAAACGAACTATAAAGAATTTCCTTAATTTGTGGAAATGCGACGACTGCGTCCGTCTTTGTGGGTAAAATGGTGAAAAAATTCAGGGTCACAGAAAAGGTCATGGCAGACAATCATGTCGAAGGACCCACAGCTCCATCTTCAGCCATTTGACCTTTGCCAGCAGGTCAACGAAATTAAGGAAAATAATCATAGTTCGTTTGTGAACTTAACAGACGATATATACCTGCTCGGTGTTCGTTTCGTCACTTGATGAGATCAAATAATATAAATATGCCCAATTAAAATAATGCGGTGGAGCGAGCACTCGCTACATATACACAATTAACAATGATGAAATGAAGTTGACAATTCCAATTTGATTACAAATTATTCAATGAAATTAGGAGAAAGAGATTTTCGATTTTAATTAATATGCGAAATTTCCATTTGAATGTTCAAAATCGAGCCATATATAATTAATTAATCATAATCATAATTTCTGTCAGCTGTGTGGTGTGCTGCGGACAAGACAAAAGGACTGAAATGGAAGAGAGAATTGACTGCCTCAAAAGAAGCTACACAATTCATGTGTACAATCAATGCAGAATGGGAAGGGTGTTTTGGAACATTTCTTCTCTCTCCACAAAATCCATTTCTCTGAATGTGAAATGCTTTTCTCTCACACACGATTTGTCATTATATAGGATTTATGAAATATTGAGACTGCATGTGTGAATGGTCTTTTATATTACTTGACGTTGCCTTTCAAGTTGGAAAAGCTTTTCGCAGTAATTATTACTTAGAGTCTGATTGATAATTAACTATACTTACAGTTAGAGTTTTGGAATGCACACAATTTGTCACAGTTGACCGGAAATTATAGACAGACGGAATTCAACATTCTGGCGGTATATAAAAAGGGAAAGAGAATTGAAATGAATCATCACTAAAGCTTGAAGGTTTTATTGCATTTTTTAACATTTTAAAGGAATTTTTGATGTATGTGTTTCGTTTATTTGTGTGGAAGATGCTTGAACGTCTCCAACGTTTCCTTGATATATATAGGACAAATGATGAGGAAAATAACTTGATTTGTCATCATGTGTAGACTTTCCCGAGTCTCACGATCAGTAGAAAGAGTAATCCAAATGCGTGACATTCAAAATGGGGCTTCTCGTTTGTATCGTCTGAGAATATTGTCCCCGACGGCAACTGATGAGACATTTGGGAGAGACTGGGCCAAAAGCAATTAGATTACAATCCCCCACCACTCCAATCTGACCATAAATATCATCACAACAGATATCAAACAAAACATGGGCCGCCGCTGAGAACGTACAATTATCCGCTGTCGCTTCCACTGGAACAACCATTTCCTCTGGGACTTTCTCTTCCGGTCCTCGTCTCCTAATTAAATAATTCAACTTCAAATCTCCCGCCATCCCAGTCACATTAAAGTTCCTCTCGCAGGAGCACTCCTTCAGTTCCTTTGGATATTCCGTCTTGGAGTAGACGGCTCCGCAACAGTCTCGCGTCACCCCATCATTCGTCTCACAGCACTGCTCCAGGAAATCCGGCTTGGATTGAGCATTTTGACATTGACCACATCGCCGGTTCCAAGGGATGGAAGGGTACGTGAGGGCCAGGCAGTCCAGGGTCGCGGTAATTCGAGGAGAGCGACAACAATTGTTTAAGAGACGCTGAGTGGTGGGGGAGGGGCTCCGGGTGGGCGGAGCACAACCGTTTATGCCATCCGCCACCATCACGACAGTCCCCCTGTCATCGTCATCTTTATCATCAACGTAGTCGTTGACCTCGTCGCTGACCTCATCCTTCCCCGACTTTTCTGTACTGTGTCCATTACCATTACCATTGGTCACAGTAGTAGTTGGATTTGTACGGTCGCGGTCGCGATCGCAGGAGCAACATTTCTGATCACGTGGCAATTGCGGGAAAATGAGGGCGCAACAGTCTCGGGAAATCCCGTCATCCGTCTCACAGCAGACCGCCAGCAGGAATTCCAGCTCTTCATACGTTTTGGCGGCGACCGGAGTACGGAAGCGGGACTTTCCATGAAGATCCGGTGTATTACGCCAGCAACTTTGTGGGAGTTGAAGTTGATGCTGACTGTCCGGATGTTGGAGTCCGAGTTCGAGTCCATTCACTAATAGAGCCATCATCATCATCATGGTTGGGATTAAGAGTGACACCTTCAAAGTTCAAACCCCCGCGGGGACATTTGAATTATTCAAAAAGGAAAAGGGAATTCGAATTAGCAAAAAGAATTTCAAAAAGAATTACATATAGATTTAGGATTACCAAAAAGTGGAATTATACAACACTGCAAGGTACATATAATTGAAAAAAGGAAACTTGATGTTGGGTTTTTTGGTTCTGAATGTCACCTGTTTTATTTCCTTGTGAACCATTTCCCACGAATGTCCTTTTTTTTATGTAGATTGTAGTAATATTACAGACAATTCTCATTGAAAAACGGGTGCGAGTGTGGACACTTTGTGTATATAGCTGTGCATGAACAATACTATATACTTTATAGACTGTATATATAGATCGTCGCTCGAGGTATCAAAGGTTCTATATTTGATAATGACGAAAAGTTGTATATTTTTATTTGACTAATAACCAAAGGTTCCGTATATATTTTTGTGGGGGAGGAGCCTTCGCACGTTATTTCCCGTATTGTAGTAGTCGGAGCTAAAATATATGGACACCTTTGGCTATTAGTCAAATAAAAATATACAATTTTTCGTCATTTAATTAAGGAAAATCAAATATAGAACCTTTGATACCTAGAGCGACGAGATATTGAGTGGGATGTATATATATATATAGGTATATATAAAAGTGCAAAAAATGTGTGAGGAAAATGAAATCTGTGTGTGTGTGTGATTTGGTGTTTAGAATCATTTGATTCATATTGTGTAACACAAGTGAAATTGATTCATTTCTGCGCACACATTTATTTCCATCTGTAATTATGTGTATATATGTGAAATGTTCATTGCATGCAGTGTGTGGAGCGGAGTTGAAACCAAGAGAGAAGATGATAAGAGGGCAAGTCTTCTTATCTTCTCTATAATAACGGATGAATATATATAGCTTGACCGAGTTTCGCGAGTGCGAATGTCAACGAATGTATATATTATATTCCGCTCTCCTCTTTCTGTATATATATATATATATAGTGAAATGAATCTTTACTCTCTTCTCCTTTTCCGTATTAATAAGGCAAAGGGGACGAGGAGAGGAATTGAATGAAATATATATTTTGTCGATGACATACATATTATAACTTGTGTGTCTCTCCCTCCCTCTCTTGTCTGTGAAAGAGTGGAAAGAGAATGAAATGTATAAATCTGCACAAGATCCTCTCGCATTCTGTTTGTACAGTGGCGAAAAATGTGCTACTATATAATTTGGTTCTCTGTTGAGAATCGCAACCAAGCTTAATATGAACATATGATTTGTATTCAGACAAGACTCACATAATGAAATTGTGATAAATAACTCAGCGACTGATTTAAATACCTATACAGAATTAACATTTGACTAAAAATTTAGTGTCTGCAAATTCCGATTTAATTAATAATTATTTCTAATTGATTGTTATACACAATTTTCGGGATTTGTATACTTTAAAATTGAATTATATGCTTACATTTATGAGCACAAGAAGTCTTCTTGTACATGTCGTAACTAAATATTTAAGTATGTATAATTTAGTATTAGGAGTTTTCCAACTCAAACAAGAAATGTAAATCTAATGGTCAAGGACCAAGAATAATACATTTTTCTGACTAGGTTTAAAGAGAGAATCTAGAGAATTTTTATCTTGTGAAGTTCAAGTTTTGAGGTCATGACATTGGTCGTAATATTTTTCCCATGTTAAAATATGGTTTGAATTCTCTCTTGTAAAATAATTCCCATATTATTTTGGATATTATATTATCCACTTAGGATTTCCGAGTGAGGAATATATCCAAATAATGTTACCTAGTAAATAAGTAAGAGAAGTAAAGATTAGTATAATTTGAATATGTTATCATAGTTAACAATCTTTGACTTCACATCGATCATTATGAAACCTCATGTTCAAGTCCACAGCAAGCAACATGAAATGGAAGAAGAATCCAGGAACTACCTTTTGAAGAGTTCATCTAAGAAGACATAAATTTAATTCTCTCCGAATGTAAATCAATCTTTCACATTATCTTATAAATCTAAATCCACACTTATTATTAGAGAAAAGAGTTTTGATCTTTCTGTTGTAACAAAAATATCGAAAATAAATTGATCTATTCATTTAATCAATTTATTGTTCGTCTGAATATAATTCAAGTACCTCTCGTACATAATAATAATTACTGTGACGTGAGTCCTAGAAAATCAACAAAGATCATCGCATCATCAGTGGTTTTCGGTACTTTTCCTTTTGAACGGAATATTTATTTAATTAAATATATACAAGGGCATTCTCGTTCACGCACACAGCCACACATTCGACGTAAAAAGGAACCGATTTACGTCTCCTTTCCACTCTTTCGCGTTCGTCAGTGCAAATCAGCTCTGCATTACAAATGCGCAATTTTGCAATCATCATCACGACGTGTTTTGTGTCGCCTCTTCCCCGTATGGGCTAATACACCAACACCACTACGGCGACCACCCATTACCACTGATTGACCTTTTGAATCATGTCATCGCCCTGACACACAGGCCGCCACACAACAACAACAGGCCTCCGGACTATTGGTCGCTGACCATGATAAAATTGAAAGAAGAGCCGGAGATTTTGGAAACTGACACTGGCAGTACCTACAGGTACAATTTTTTCCCTTTTATTTAGTCAAAATGCATTGTTATCACAATAATGCGTAAATTTTTCTCTCAATACGACGAAATGAAATTCTTGCCACAATATGCCAATCTGAAATTCTTTGTCTTATCTTTTTTTTCTTTCATGTGTGTAGGTACAGACTCTACATGCGCACTGGCTTCAATCCCTCTGATATCACGGTCATCAAATCCAACCATACATTTTGGTCTGAAGCAAGGAAATCCGAATCTCACTCTGATGGATCCTTCAACTCCCATCAGTCCTTCAAACGGAGATTCATCACACCAGGAAGGGTAAACATGAGCCACTTCCAAGTCTCACACAACAATGGGATTGTGACTCTTGAAGCTCCCATTCCGGGAAAACAATTGACTAATTCTCAGCCACCAAATCAAATCATCATCATCGACGCGGCGTGAGGAGTCAAATCACAGCATCAATTTATGTCTTGCGTCATTGTTACAAATAAAGAAGCCCCGGGGATTAAAAAGTATACTTTCATTTAAATTCAACTTTAAAAAATATATATATACATATTTGCACACATATGTATTTAAATATTTTTGTAGTCTCCATTCAAATTTACAACAATACATGTTGAAAAGTCTGAATTATATATTTACAATCGTACAATCGAAAAATACAGCAAATGCAGGATTATAAATGTTTGCTGTTAAACGCATGCTAAATACATTAAAAAAATGTGTTTAAATGAAACTTCTTGTGTTATGCAGCACAAGTCCTCTGCAGTATATTACACGGCATAGCATCTCAGTCAATCCATAAGAGATTCGCCAGCGTAGCTACTACGCACTCCCCCCTCTCTCAACCAGACTCACTATGCTCTCGTAGCTACGCAATTTCCAAGTCTCTCTTCCATTACCCGTTCCTTTTCATTCCCTTTGTACACACTCTTTTGACTTAGTCCTGCATTGCATCCCCCTGTTTTTCACTTCACACTACATGGAGCTCTGGGTACAGCAGCTGTAGTAGTAGTAGTTGATGATGATGATGGTGGTCCAGGAGACTATAAAATGTGAGCTAGAGCCACAGCAACCTATAACTAATATAAAAATATATGTGCTGTTATTTATATTTGTATCCTCTTCAAATGCCCATTGATATGACTATCCATGATTTTTTACATACGCATATTTAATATATAAATATTTAACACGTTTTATTTCCAAAAAAAGTCAAACCCTTTTCCAGTAAAACATTAGGTATTTGTTTACATCCCTTTTACATAGATACAAATTTAATTCTACTTTAAAACTCCCAACCAACATTTTATTACAACTATTTTGTTTAAAATTCTCATTCACTTTTCTTTTCCCATGTTTAAATTACAGTGAGTTTTAGCTCACACTTTAACAAGAGAGACATGGAGAAGTTTTTTCCTTGTCCTTGACCAATATAGAAAAAAGGGGCTCGGCGCCTAGCAGTCGCAGTCCTTTTCTCTCTCTCTCTTTTGTTTCCCTCAACTTGTCTTTGCTTTGCATTGACAATTTCTATTCACTACAACTTTGACTCTGTAATAGATAACACTATTCTGATTTCTACTGCACACATCCAGTAGACCACCACATATTATATTTTGAATAAAATACTCATTTTTATTACTAATTAAATTACTTTAAACAGCGAATTCCATAGTAATTCATTTTAAATTCCATCTCCATAATAAAACTCCGTATTTTCTTAAGTTTGAGGATCACATTTACTCATTCAATCTTGTCGGAATAATTTTGAGATTGAAACTCAGAATAGGCAGGTCGTCGATTTTGATCGAGTTTATTCATCATTCATATAATTATTCAGTGGTGGTCTCCCGACGTGATTCCGGGAGTGACCCAAACTGAAGATACGAGTTTTGTCCGTGGACTGGACCTAAAATTCTCATCTCATCAAACCAAAGCGGACGTAATTCCCTTTGGCAACTACAGATAAGTTTTTATTTGTTTGTTGTTTATACATTGGGAAAGGGAAATTACGCTTTTCCCAGATTGACTGTCTCTTCAAATAAGAGAAATCCCATACAAAATCTCACATACCCACAGTGTGTTCTTTTGTTTTTGATTTGTTCAGCCTCCGCCAGCAGCCATCTTGGAAGCCACAACACGCTCGTCCAGCCTCTGCCAGCAGCCATTTTGGAGACTCACTTTCAATTTCTGATTTGTTTTGGTTCAGCACCCAGACGCCGTCTGAAGATTGGACAAACAACTCACTCAGTTTTGGATTCTCAACAAAGAGGGACTCGTCTTCCTGTGTTGAAACTCGTCCAGCAGTAAAAAAATTCAAAACAATTAAATATTTTTAATCTCAAATTGTGTTTTGGGCTTATATGAATATAGCACCTCGTTTGAAAACCTCAAAGAGTGTATAGTCTGCTTACTGTTGGGCCACCATCCCCGATCCAAGGCTTACTTGCCCATTGCATTGAGACTCACTGGACTCCATGCTTACTTGTTAACATTGTCTAGTTACGGATCTTGCCAATTACCCCGTGGCGGTTAGGGATTTCATCTGTACACTCAAGAACAACAACTTTGCAACACTCGTCACGAGTCCGTGAACTCGCAGCGCTCGGCCCGAGAGTCAAGACTACTTTTGCTCCGAGGGACCTCGCTTGGCTCGGATTAATTTCCGCACGGCTCGTCTCGGGTAACAAGATACCCGCAGCAAATCAAATCATCCGGATTCAATTTAAAATTGTAAATGCCCGCCGGAGGCCCAGCTCAAACTTTGAAGAAAATTGTTTAAATTTTATCAAGTGTCACAAACTTTCCTGGTGAGGGAGGCCCAATATACTCCCAATATACTCCCGACGATCCAGAAGGAAAGTGACGGATACCTGTGTCAAGTACAGGTCAATGGTCAAGTGACACCACCGTTAAATACATTCAGTCTTTGGACTACAAATTCAAAACGGATAATCCGAATTCGCCTCGAGCGACGAGATCTAACACAGATCTTACAACAGAGAAATCACCATCTGTACTTTATCAAGCTCTTGAATCTATTTTGACAAAATAGAGAAATATTTCTTGCTCATCCTCAAACGACGATATTTTCAAATCAACCTCGGACTTAAATTCTGTTGGTTCATTCTACAATTCATTCGAATCACTTGAATCACCACCAATACTAATGGCAGTTACTCGTGACTTATTATTTGTGGATCGAGCTACACTCACCAGAAGGGTGAATTGAATTCAAAGGATTTTAAATCAGCATTCAGCGGTTACTCATGCTGTTGCTGCTCCCATCCCAGTGGACAGAGCCATCATGGAGCTGGAGGATCTCCATGAAATCAAAATTGAAATCAATACAATGCAATTGAGGACTACTTGTTTGTTTGCTGACGCCGATGATGATGATAGTGATGACGCTTATGAGCAAGATGAGATCCTTTTGGATGCTTGGACAAAGGCAAATCTAGAAGCAACTCAAATCAAGAATACTCTTCAACTCACCACAATTAATCTTATAAAATTGCCAGAAAGGGACCCTCTCAGCTTTGATGGACGGGCAGCGAATTGGCCGCCTTTTCTCGACCAAATCAATTCGTTGGTAGTAAATAATCCTAAATTGGCTCCAACTGAAAAATTTGGATTATTGAAAAAATGTCTAGAAAAGGGATCAGCTCATCATTTGGTTCACAACTAACGCATGACCGATATCGATTGGACTAATGTATGGGATGCTGTCCAAAAACGATTTAATCACCCACGGGAGATTGCTTATGCCCATCTCTGCACGTTATTTGAAATCCAGCCGATTACTCATCAAACTCAAGCTGGAATTTTCAACTTGGTCGACACCGCCAAGAAAGTTTTACAATCCCTCACTAATCTTGATATCGATGTTGCTAATTGGGATTTAATGCTTATTTATATCATCCGGAAGAATTTGGACTCAAGAACTCGTACGGAATTTGAAAAGACCCTTCCTGACAACAAGTTTCATGATTTGAAAACTTTATTTGATTTTATAACGAGCCTTGCTTTCGCGTTGGGAACCTCGTCCAACAATCAATCAAAACCTCCAGCTCCGTTCGCCGTTCTCAGCCGTTTGCCGCCGACGTGTCCACTCTGCCATTCATCTCACCACCACCAACAACTACAAGTAAGCCCCGTTTAGTCGCTCACCTCCCGTTCTACATACTCGAGTACAACTTCGTATTGTACACCCTTTCAGAGGACCCGTACGAAGAATACCTAGTTTCAAGTGTCACCAAATTACACGGTACGCATCTATATAAAATCGAACCAGTAAACATCAATCGCCTTAGTGAATCGTACCGTGTCCCCATTTCCCTCCTTATCCCCGTCAACGTTCGCCGTTATACGACAATCCTATGACTTCAATCTTTATAAAATCAGAACATTTTTAACGAGTGCTCCCTACCACTGAAAGATTACCCTCAAACCTTCCTTTCCTCGTATATATTTTAGATCCGGTGTATTATATTCACTCAAATAAATTAGACCGTGTTTACGCGGTACGTGAAGTGAATCGCATAGGTCATACCCCCCAGTACAGAATAAAGGTGCGATCAAATACCCCTAACTCCACTCCCATTTGGGTCAGTCACAACACCCTCATTCCTGTGAATCCCTCCCGATATTTTATCCTTCTTTAAAATCTTGATGAGTGACAAACCTCACCAAAGCCCCCCTCGACAAACAATCCTCCCTAGTTATATTCTTCCCCCGGATCGACGACCCGTCCACGATATTACCGTGGTGAATTCGTAGAAGGAACCGTTGCATACCTCTTCGCGTTGTTCTCAATCTTGGACATCCACAGAAATCAAAACGAATTCTCCTACACAGTGCGCGACCGCGACACCCACCAACTACTAATTAATATCCCTGAGATTCAATTGATGCCGTTCGAGCCGCACCACTTCCATGATTGCTGGCGTTCATCCGCCTCCCCCCCCGCAGTGAATCCCCTGAAACTCCCCTCTTCTTCGACGAATACTACTTCAACAATATACGCACCGACCAGTATCTGGAAGGAGAAATCAGCCACAACGACTATTTTGAATTAGACGACATCATCGAACTTGCTGCCAACGAAGTCCTAGGATCCTCTTCAGAAGAAGAAGAAGAAGAAGCCGAAAACAGCGACGCCGAGTCAGACGACAGCCAAGTTACTCTGCCCTATAATCGAATCCGTTCCGGCCTACGATCCAACGCTCCTTCCCCAGCATCACCAGATCCAGTCGACCGATCCCCATCTCCAACTTATTTTGCAAGTGACAGTGAAAGTGACAATTATATGGACACAACGTCTGACAACGAAGAATGAATACTGTACATATTTCATATACACAATTATCGTAAAACACAAAACAATTGTACAGCGTCGCCGGGACGTCTCCCATCTACAAGGGGCGTGTAACGAAATACATATGATTACGAATTACATATGATCACGAATTACATATTCGTTGACAAATATAATATAGTATGTAGATGTAATCTAATACGTAATTAACACGTGTCTCTTTCATCCATTCATTAATATGCCTCATTCCCCTACACTAAATGACACATCATTTCCTTCTTTCCTTCCTTTTATTCACTTCTCTCTCACACCCAGATAGTTGTATGCTCATATACAAGCTGATAAGATGACCACACTCAGTGTAAGCGATTAATATGCAGATACGTGTGAACAAATCGAGCCGTCCAACAAGATCCAAAGAGCCGCTCACGCTCATAGCCATGTCCCACACTTAGCTATCTCGTCACGTCTCACTTCTCTGGTCAACATCATCAGCATCACCATTCCCTTTGCTGCTTACATTGCCACCGCATAAAATAAGGATATCATTATGTCTTCCTTATAATTTGAATAAGGGATTTACATAAATATCCTCTTCATGTCAATCCGCCATTCAACTTTTAGCTGATCTTAGTTTTGGTCTGATAGTGATCATAATGTGTCCTTTTTCTCCTTTCAATATTTTAGCTGATCAAATTGATTATAATCAAATTGTGTCATTTTTGGTACACATTATAATGTAGAATTAACATAACTATATCATTTTAATTCATTCGTTTTCGTATAAATACCCCGACTCTGGCCCATGTCAAGTCAGAGTTCTGTCAATCTTTCAAACATACACAATACTTTTGTCTTCTCTTAATAAAACCAATTCGATAAAAAACTAAAAAGTCTTCTCTTCGCTCTTTTTATTTTACTTCGCTACCGTTACACACAAACACAAAGTACATACACAATCACCACCTTCTCTCCTGACAAAATCCTACTGTCTAACCAGTAGGCGGGCAACAAATCTATCGTCCGTAACATTACTGAAGAAGCTGTGGAAATGCTCGAGCTCGCAAGAAAACCTTCTTCCATGATCATCAAAGGAGTTGGTGGCAAGCCCAAAGGCTATGCCCAAAGGCTATGCCCAAGTAACAATTCATTCTTGTGTTGTTCCTTCATGGACTTTCAATTTTTGCCTTATCCTTCAAAATATTACAAGCAAGAAACCCAACAAAGAAATAAATATATCTGATTGGGAGCGTCTTGAAACGTTGAAACTGGCCGATGAAAACTTTCACACACCAGGTCCAGTTCACATGCTCTTAGGAGCAAAAGTATTTACTAAAATCCTCAAGAATAACCCACATCATAAGGAGGGAAATCCGAGCATGCTGGATTGTTCAATCAGACACTAAATAATGTCGTATGCAGGATGAGTTGCGCTCTGTTCATCACCGTAAACAGATGAAATTTCAACTTGACGTGGTGACGTGTAACCCGTGACATCTGTGTAGCTGCCAGATTCAATTATTTCATCAAAATGAAATTCAACCACAATAGCCCTCATAACAAAAAAAACTTGGGGGTTAGCAATGCAGTTTTAATGCGTGTTAGATCCAACGTAGTTCCCCATAATAATGAATCCCTACATTTTCGAACAAAATTTTTTTCAAGTCTCAAACTCATTCCCTAGTGAAATGGCGGTTTGGGCGGCTTTTGGGCAGGAAGGAGTTGTCCAATTCCGCCCAAAGTAGTTTCCCAGAATCCCCTTATTTTATACTTTTACACAAAAAAAGAATCAAGACTCTAGGTCATACTGTTCTCTCAAAATCGCGTGAAAATCCAATCGGATTTTCACCGGGTCCAAAATGTCTTTTTTGAATTTGTTTTTTTGGTTTTGAATTTGATCTTAATTGTCCAAAATGTGACTATTAATTGATCTAAAATGACTCAACTTGACCCAAATTTTTTGCTTCAGGTGATAAAAAAAATTGTTTTAACCGAAAAAAATTATGTGAACTTGAATTCGAGCCAAGTTTTCCAAAATTTTACTCAAAAAAGATGACGCAACTTGACGCAAAATTTTTGATTTTTGAAATGAATACAAAATGTGAAAAATCAAAATGATGGGCCAATGACCCAGTGACCAAACTTGGGTCATTGTTGGTCAGTTTAGAGCCAAATTTTGAAAAACTTCGATTGAATTCAAACCCCTCCCCATAATTTTTTAGGTTAAAACATTTTTTGACCACATGCACAGAAAATGGCAAATTGTGTACGTGACCTTTGATTTAATCCTCTTTAATTTCATCTTATACGTTTTTTGGAATCCAATTCACAAGGACAACGAATGCAGAGTGTTCACAATTGGTAAAATAACTTTTCCACCATCCTCATCATCTTCCCCTCCCAACCAAATCCAGATGAAGCCCCCCGACATTGGCATCCTTATTTTCCTTTTGCGGGGAGCAGCTTTGAAATCCTGAGACCCTTCAACTTTCAACCGATTGATGTCCCTCCAAGATGTCTACTCCATTCCGTCCCGGAACGCTGCACTCACAATTGATGCTCGTCAAAGGATTCAGAGACTTGAGAGTCTGTTGTTGTTGACCCCGAACAAGGACCGCCCACCACCGCTCCTCCTCTCAGACTATGAAAAGCTCTATCGGATCCAGCGGGTGAATGCATTTGGACTGCATAATCATTGGACGGAGGATTTGCATGATCGGTCCTCCAGAGAGCTGGACCATGACAATTCCTTACTCTACATCCAAGCCTCCCGCCTCAACCACTCCTGCTCCCCCAATCTTCAACGAACCAATGGTGGAGCTTTCTCTGCACTCCGGATGCGGATCACTGCGGCCATCCCCATCAAAAAAGGCCAACCCCTCACCATTTCCTACTATGAACAATGTCAGTACTTTGGGACGTCCGACCGGCTCAAGTTTATCCTCAAAGCGGGTGCGTTTCGGTGCGGATGCATCAGATGCTTGGATCCGGCCGAATGTGAAAGCTTCACCTCGGCCATCATCTGTTTCAAGTGTCGGGTCGGCTATTTACTACTCATGACACCGCTTGGGGGTGGAGACTCAATGTCATTGTGGAAGTGCACTGAGTGTGGTAACGTGACCTCTCCCACTTTGAACCCCGCCAATTTCGAAGTCCTTCAAATTGATGTTGAGGACTGGCCCGGGGATTTGTGCCCGGGGAGTTTCAAAGAGAAGGAGAGACGTTTTTATGCGGGTTTCTTGAGGGCGCTGACCACTTCCGGTATGGTCCATCCCAATCATTGTTGTGTTCATTTACCAAGGAGGATCCTGGTGGAGGATCATTTGAATGTGGATGTGAGTGAGCATCCAATGAGGAAGGAGGATTGGGAGGGGAGTTCGTTCATCCGAGAGTTGAAGTATCTCCTTCAGATTGAAGACAAGATCTTCCCGGGTCTTTCCTCCTCCCGAGGAAGGACCCTCACCAATTTGTCCGCGACACTACAATCTATTGGATGAATTCCGAACTGAGATGCAAGCAAAGGAGCTCCGTCAACGAGTATTATTTTGCAGGGCCATTCAGAGAGAAGCTGGGAAGTTTTACAAGAACCAAGTCTTTCCGGGGTCAAATGGGCCACATCCAAGGGCTGGAGTTTTGAACTGGCAAGTCCAGTGGCTTCTTGAAGAATTCAAAGACATCCTCGATGATGAAGGAGACGATGAAGGAAAAGCACTCTGCTCTGCTCTTGAAAGCCTTTGAGCCTTTTAAATCCGAGAAAATCTCTATTTTTTTCATGTACTCTCAACTTTTTGGTTTTACACAACTCTCAATTTCATTCTAATTTTAAATGATTACTGATGAATTAAAATTGTAAAATATAGTTTAATTTATTTACATTTCCTTGAATACATTTGAATACACTTGATTCAAGTGACTTGAATATTTGAATTTCTGGCTCATTTCACCCTGTGCATTTTTTCATTTAATCATTGCCCATATGTTTCTTCTTCATGTGCTCTTTGAGTCCACACATTTGAACGGTTGAAAAGTTGCAAATGGGGCAAGAATAGGGCTTCTCACCCGTGTGAGTCCGGATGTGAATAGGGAGGGAGTCCTTTGTTCGGCAGGTGAACAAGCACAAGTTGCAACTGAAGGGTTTCTCCCCCGTGTGAACGCTCTCATGTTGCTGTAGCTCCCTTTTGGAGCCGAACCGGAATTGACAACTCCGCTCCGGACAAACAAATTTCTTCTCCAGTCGCTCCTTTTCCTGCAAATGCCGGATTTTCACGTGTTTCGTAAGCTCGGACTTGGTTTTGGTTGCGTAGTTGCAGCTTCTCCAAGTGCAGTGGAACGGTTTTTCCTGGGTGTGAACTCGAGTCATGTGACCCTTCACATCCGGCTTGTGCTTGGTCCGATAAGGACAGTTGGTAATGGGACATGCAAAGGGCTTCAAGTCCGCATGGACCTTCTTGTGATTATTGAGGACGTTCTTGGTCTTGAAGGACAAAGGGCAGGAAGGGACGGGACAAGGGAAATTCCGTTCCTCCTTGTGAGTCCGCGCGTGCTCTCCCAAAGCACCCCGATGACTCGTCGTGAATTGACAGTTCCGATGGGAGCAACTGAACAACCTTTCACCCGTATGCCTCCGCACATGCGCAGTGAGATCGCTCGAGTGTTTGGCCTTGAATGGACAGAGACTGCACGGGAACGGCCGCTCGTCCGAGTGAACGTTTGCAATGTGAGCCTTCAGACAACGCCTTTGAGCTGTGGCGTAATTACAGTCAAGGAATTCGCACTTGAAGGGTTTCTCGCCAGTGTGACTCCGGATGTGAATTGTGAGGCCCGTTTTTTCGGTGGCTTTGTAGTTGCAGAGCGTGCATGGGTACTCCTTTCTCTCCACGCCCAAATGAGCAAAATCCGTGTGTTTCTTGAGGAACTCCTTGCTTGAGAACACTTTCCCGCAGGCGGGAGCGGGAATCGTACATTTAAATTTGAGGCCCAAATGTGTCTTTTCATGCCGTCGGAGATGATGGGACTCTTTGAATTTGGCTTGGCAATTCGGCCACTCGCACTGGTACGACTTTTCATCAGAGTGAGATCGGATGTGGGCCGTGAGGGAGGAGCGTGCGGAACAAGCATAGTTACAATTCGGGGCTGTGCATTTGTACGGTTTCTCCCCACTGTGTCGGCGTAGGTGTAACTTGAGATTGGAAGAGGAGTAGAGGTTTTTGCAGATGGGACAAGGGACTCTTCTGCCCTTCTTCTTGACGACTGGTGATGAAGATGACGGTGACGGTGACGATGACGATGACGAGGCGTCGCTCATTTTCCTTGTCCTTTTGTCCTTTTCTCAAAAGAATGGAAGCAGTGAGCTCAAAATGTTTGTGTTCAAAATTCAAAGTGGGCGCTCTGTGTTCAAACCAAAAATGTCACAGTTTTAAAGGGAAAGAGAAAAGAGAGAGAGAGAGAGTTGTGTGGAGGAATTTGAATGCAAAAACGAAATATTTAAATGCAAAATACCTACTAATTTTCCTTACCGTTTAAATTATGTTTGGGGAAATTCAATGCTGTGTGCCTTCCTTTTTTCCTTGGAGTAATAATTTTATATGCCTTCAGAGTTGAGCATTGAGTTCAAAAGAGTTCAAGTTCAACGGATTTGGGGATTTTGCTTCTGGTGGTGTTCAAAAATGACTTTGGCTTTGGAGTTTGTGGAGAGAAAGAAAGAAGAGTTTTGTTCAGGTAGAAATTGGAAAGGGAAAAGGGTCGCAGTCCAGTGAGTATTTGTTAGCTTTAGTATTGTCAATCCCTCTTCAAACGAACAAGAGAAAACGCAGGGAAATGCAAGACAAGTGGAAAAATCCACAGATCACAATACAAATCCATCAAATACAGTTGATTGATTGTGGTCGAGATTTTAAAGGGCACAAATGATGTAATTTTCACCGTGAAAATTCAATTGACAAATGTTTTTTCGTTGTTGTTGAATTGACTTTTCAAACTCAAATGACCAAATGAATTGGTAATTGCCAGAAAATATCGAAATTTTGTTGAATATGCATCATTCAATCAACAATGTCTTTTAATTATGTAGCAATGTCCTTTCCTATATTATTATATATACAGACAGTTACGCCATTTCACATTTATCCGGAATACCTGGGCATTTCCATGACGTAAACATATAGGAAATGAAAAGGGAATGATGAAACAAAACCACCAGTTGAATATTATGTATATACGAGAGAAAACGGTTGGGCAAAAGATTCAATTTCAACTTCTCAAATATACCTATATGAATGAATGAATATTATTCATTCATGATCATGACGACCGATTTTCATGTTCATGGTAGAAAAATAAGGTGTGT
Source organism: Gisinianus flammeolus (assembly GCA_034699125.1). Taxonomy (NCBI): domain Eukaryota; kingdom Metazoa; phylum Arthropoda; class Collembola; order Symphypleona; family Katiannidae; genus Gisinianus; species Gisinianus flammeolus. The sequence goes on along the minus strand of JAIUND010001999.1, from coordinate 3,880 downwards.
AAAAAAATATCCTATGAAATTGTGAGAAAACGATTGTCAATTTAAATTCAATTCCACATTTCAATTTGAAAGTTCAAAATCAAGATGTAGATATTAATGGAAGAATTGGAGCAAATGGAGAGTTCAATGTGAAGGGGAATTCGCCTGCGATTCAGGCCTTTGTTGTCTTATTGTATTATAAGTCAAAACGTAGATATTTTTGTCGTCGCACAAAGACAAGCTGGATTTTCTCTCTTTCTCTCTCTCGCTCTCTCTCTCCCACACACAATGTGAGACACTTTCTAAATTTCATTATACGAGCACAAGAAAGAGAGAGAGAATGGCTGGAGACAGGAAGGCGAAGACGGTGAAGCCACAGTGTATATTAGTCTTTTGCTGTGTGTATCCGTTATATATATCGTCGGTTAAGTTCACAAAGGAACTATAACAATTTTCCTTAAATGCGAATACTGCGTCCGTCTTTGTGGGTAAAATTCTGAAAAAATTCATGATGACAGAAAAGGTCATGGCAGACAATAATGTCTCCGGACCCACAGCTCCATCTCCAGCCGTTTGACCTTTGGAGCAGGTCAACGAAATCAAGCAAAATAATTATAGTTCGTTTGTGAACTTAACAGACGATATGTGTACGTTACCAAGAATGTGGAATGTGAGAGCGTCTTTTCCTCACAGTCACAATCAAAACTCCATGCACGAGAGAGAAAACGAGAAACAGCAGAGCAGTCTGGAAATATTCCAGCAAATTATATATAGAGAATTTACAATGTACATTTTACATGGAAGAGATTCTCATTCATTGTCAGTACAATCATAACTTGCAGCATTCTTGTGTGTCATCTCATATATATATATTATAAAGTCAAAATGTTCTGATCGTGAGTATACGTCTTTTCATATATATTTCCATCGTGAAAATACAGTCAAAATTCTGGAGGAGTCTCCCGATTTTTTCAAGGTGAATAATTGCGACAATTATTATGCAAATACATATACAGAATTTTAACGGGTTTTCTTAAAAATTATGATTTTTTATATGCCATAAAATCGTATATGTATTGTGAATTTTACATGTGAATCAAACGGACGAATTAAGTGATTACTCTAATATTGACTGACATTTGAAATCACAAAAATATCTTTTGATTTTTAATACGAAGTTGTAGGGATCGTGCATAATATGTGAGCTATACAAGAATATGATTGAGGACATTTTCATGGTCCATGGAGCTCTCTAATATGTAAACAAAGAAACCGTTGTGATTGAGGACACTGTGAAGATGCTGCAGGGACTTCAATCGCATTTGCCCTCCTTGTTATTTTGGTATGTGTACAGGAATTATACTGTACTTCGTTTATATATATAGAAAACTCAACCCCCCGCATGATTTTGTATTTATTCCATATATACATACTCAAATTCTGTCTCTTTTTCCCGTTTTAATTTTGGCATTTGAATGTTCTTGCAGTTAATTTCTCTTCCACAGTTCCATCTTCCATCTTTTCCTGCCAATTTATTGTCTTGTCGTCCGGAATTGTAAAGTAGACGTTTTTGCAAAATTGTGAAAAAGAATCTGGAATTTAAAGTCAATTTGTTGGTGAAAGTAATCAGGGTTTGCGGGTAATTTTATAACTGTAATTGTCACGGACTAAATGTACTTATGTGTAAAAGTAAACTGTATTTAATTACAAGAACCAATTACATGGCCTTGTTAACAAATTCTTCAAATTAAAACTCTGTCCGTTTTTTGTGTGTAATATCTAGGAAGTATACATATAATCGAGATTCGCACATCCGCACACAACCAAACCCCAAAAATGGGGTTTGGTTGTGATTGATCAAATCAATTGCGAGTGTGTCAAAGCTCACTGTCATTGGAGCGAACGTAAAAACATGGTAAATTCACAGCAACAATTGAATCAAATATAATTAATAATTATATTAAATCATTCCTAGTATGCTTCGTACTTTGTAGTTCTGACTTTTAAATGAACCTTTTACACGTATCTTCCCTCAAATGCATTTGGATTTTAGTATGCATTTTGATTCAAATGTTAGAGTTTGGGCTGCGAACACTGGGAATTGAATTTTTAAATGTACACATATTTTCCCCTTTCCCGCAATTCTGATTTATAAGTGACTGCTCTTTTGACATTGACTTTATAGTTTTATTCAAATTTTCTTATCAATTGTCGTAATCCATTTTATATGGATTTGGCAAATTGAAATAGGAATTTCTCAAAAATCCTCCCTGAAATATTCCGGGAAATGTTTCTCAATCGAAAGAATTTGAAAATTTTCCTTTCTTGTTTGATTTCCTGTCGTATGCAATTTGATGTGTTTGTTGATAATTTTATAAGGAAGTAAAATGGATATTTTTTAATTTTTCAAATAGGCCTCAAGCTATAGGCAATCCAGAGAGAAAGAAGAGAGACTGTCAGTATATACACACAAATGAGATCTGTCGCCATTTAGCCAACCTTTGTTTTCCATGTAAGAATTTTGTATTTTATGATTTTGAAAGAAGTTTTGAAGCGCTTTCAAAACATTTCACTTTTAGTTTACTGCTGGACTCGGTTTTGCAAATTTAGTAATTGAATTATAATGAACTTGTTTTTATTTTGGTAAGAAAAGGACACATTAGTACACAATACATAATAGGACAACAGTTTATATGTAGTATACAATAGCTTGGTTTGTATCGAATTGATTATAATTGTAAGTTGTAATTATTCCACTCTAAAAAGGAGTTAACGTATCAAATTGGTTTGTTTAGAATTCCTAGACGATGGACTTTTAGATGCAAGAGATGGAGACCAAGTCAGTAGGAGAGTCGGATCCGAAATCCGATCCGTTTCAATCGAGTTTCCAGCGTCTCCATGTATCAGGTTGATATTTTTATACATTTTTGTGGTTGCCGCTGATTTTTTTAAATTTCGAATGAATTTTGATTGTGATTTTCTTTCCTGAGATTTTAGAGAGGCGCTATAAAGTCCCATGGTTTCTCATCGGAATCAAAACCACGTCGGTTCAGCCTCAAGCCTTTTGCTCAATGAGGGACTCGTCCAGAAAGTGTAAGGACAATTACATTTCTTAACGGACTTAGCTTTTCATCCTCAGCTTCGTCCATCATGCTGCTGCAGTTCTACCCAAAATTTGAGAGAAATAATTCTTCAATGGATATGAGCCGTTGATTGATTGACAACTATAAGGATCAATTTAATGAAAATTTACTAGTTTTTAGTACAAAATGAGGTTACGTTATGTTTGTACATATTCCTCGCTACTGGTGTACTTTTTTCAGTTTAATATACTCATTATTACTTTTCCTTACTTTACTATAACTCTTATTTGTAGGCCATAGGTATAGGTATAGGTATCTACCATATACGTAGACATAATTTACTGAGTATATTTTACCGTGATGTTAAATTGCATACATGGACAAAAGGCCTTGTGGAATAATGCAATGCCTTTTTTTGCCTTTTGTAATTCAACTGCGTTTTTTTAAAAAAAAGAAGGCAATTTTTTTTCATTTATAAATCGATAAATATGAAATTAAATACATATCCCCACCATTGACTTTGATCCCTCCGGGTTTCCGGGGTAAAAATATATGGAATCCGAATCCAAATTCAGAATTCTAACCCCGGATTATGGAATTTCGGGGTTTTCGTAATCTTTTATCATTTAATTCGTTGTTTTGGGAGTTCTTGGGAACAAAAGCCAGAGGAATCCGAATCTGAAATCAGAATTAGAAAAATCCAAATTCTAAAACCCGAATTTAAAAATCCAAATTCTAAATCCCGAATTTAAAAATCCAAATTCTAAATCCCGAATTTAAAAATCCAAATTCTAAATCCCGAATTTAAAAATCCAAAT
>JAIUND010001998.1:0-27082 GCA_034699125.1 Gisinianus flammeolus | reverse complement strand
ACAAAAACTGTAAGTACGTTACGTAGACATAATAGAGAATATATATATATATATTAATTTTACACATATACTGGAGCCTATACAAAGTCTGCAAAGAAATTTCTGTATAATAAATTTATTTATTTATAATATAAAATCATGTATTTATCATGTATTTATCAACTAATTATGATATGATACTTGCGTAAAAAGTGTAATATACAAAGTACAATTTAAAAATGCTGAGAGAAAATAAAGCATTGAAACATATGAAACTACTACACTGAAATATTTGGAATTGAAATTGAAACTTCGTCCATTTTATTACATGCATGATTCACTGAAAAATGCAAACCTTCTTACTTATTTTTTGATAATCTTCCTGAAAAATTAAATAATTTTGGGATGAAATTGAAGGGAAAGTACAAGTTTAGAGCAGGCATGACTTAAAAAAAACGAAAAAACTAGATGAATATATAGACTAATGAATGAAGTATAAGACTAACAGTAAAATTATGGCAATTCAATTGGAGTGGGGTTTTCTCTAATTAGTAATTTAAAAAACTTAAAAAATGGAAGGAGACAAAAAGATCAGCATTAATAATTTATTTGAACGGATTAGGTGTGAGAAAGTGGATGAAAGATGCGTACGGATATAATGCGTAGGAATTTCCTACTAGTAATTTTACTTAAATCGTTGTAAGCAGACAGGAAAAGATTAACAAACGCAGACTGACGTCTTTTGACTCTTAAATACAAACTTTAATGACAAGCAAAATCGGCGACTCGATGTCAGACGTCATAAAAAATGAAATACAATAGTTTTCATCTTTTTTGGGTCACAAGTCACAAACATTATGACATGAGAGAAATATCTGTACGTGTGAGTAATCTCTGTGTTCAATCGATTATGGAGTATTGTGCATTAACATTAACTCCATAGTTGGAGCATTCATGTAAATAAATTAAATAATCATTAAATTCTTTTTATCTCTCCATTCCATAGTAAAACAAAGTCGGATTTAGAATTCAGAATAAGTACAAAAAATTTTACAACTGGTAATCTTCCATTGAAAAATTGTGACGAGAAACATGTACATTTTCGTGTTACTGTGATTTGAACAGCCGTTATAAGCGTATATTTTATATATCTTTTTACATAATATTACTATGGTCGATTTTACTGTTGACACAATCAAGTTATCACACTATACACTTCACCACATCTCAAGTTGTACATAAGGGTAGGATTAAAAGTGGAATCGAGTAAACTCAAATTACAATCCAGTCAGCATAATCTTGAAGTCTTTATTATATACATACTTAGTTATTGTGTGGTTTTACTGTATCCATATTGTCGATTAATGGGCGTGAAGGGTTATATAATACATTTAAATCCCTTAGATTTGTCCCCATCCAATGCCATCCATTACGTGTACTGATGTACGTCGAACGTTCTTGTCAACAAATCAAATTATATCGTCAGTATTCAATGATTATACTGAAAATTTTACTTGACTTGAAACTTTACACATCGGCAAAATAACTCGCTCTCTATTGAACTTGCTGCTGGTCGTCTGTCCTCTGTCAAGTTCTCAAATATCTCCACTAATAAGAATAAAATGCAAAATTAGTTAAAAAAAAATTTATCTGCGATATACTCTTATTCGATTACGATTAGTCAAACAATAAAAAACAAACTTGGTGTAAAATTTTACACATGTACATAATTATGAACTAGTGTTTACTGCTTTACTGTCCCGAAAAATCCAGTTTATACTTAAGTACTTTGTCCCAATCGACCTCCAGTTAAAATCCATCTCGAAAATGCCAAAATACATAATCTATGGGGATTGAAATCACAAACCTTTCGTTCCACATATACGATATTTCAAATCAACGTCATCAGTTTTTAAGTCCACTTTTGACGTTTGATTAAAAAACAAAATGTAATCTCTGTACTTTCACATACGCAATCAAGGGAAAATTTGAATATTATTTCCAAACACAAACGACTATATATTGGACCAATAGTATTGGTATATATAGTAGTGAATTTAGGTCTGCTACAATTTTATTTTCCTCTTTTTCATCAGTGTTTCCCTAATCTCATTGGTCTACAGTCTACAGCTATCAACTATCAACTTTCTGTCCGTATTTTATCTCGAGTTGCATCTTTCCACTTCCCGTATTTATACCTGTCTCTGCCTCTGTATTCCAGTTTATGACATTTCAACTGAATAACTATCCAAATGACAATCACTGATTGTCAATCCAATCAGTATACGGACGACGATATGTTTTCACTTATTATGATGTGTACGAGATAACTCTGACTTGGATTTCCTTAATAAATAATAATTTTAAATTGGGAACCATAGCTCAAGCTATAGTTGAATATACAGATATTTTGGACTTCCAGAGGTATAAATTCAAAGTGTATATCTATATGCACCAATGAATCGTATCAACTCTTGCATTTTGTAATTAGACGGCAATAACTTAATGCGTAGTATATCTCACGCAGATGAGTGGATGTGCATAGTTTGACATTCCCTGTATCCGAGAAATCCGGATACAGGGCCAACATGTTCATACATGTCACAGAGTTCATTGGTAGAGCTAGTCAGTGAATGTAGCCAATACCATGTAGCCCCTGTCCATGGAAAAAATTGCCAAAAATCAGGAAATTTTTTGGTTTCTCAAAAAACACCACGCATCACGCTTTTAGGTCCGAATTGAACGTTGTCATCTTCATTTTAAGACAGTTAACGATGACCGATTCTTCTGAGATTTCTAGCAGTTAGAGAGGATAAGACGTAGTGTGCTGTGAATGTCAAGAATTGACTAAATTATTACAGGCTAAGGGACCGGAGGAGTCAAGTCTCAAAAATTGAAGGTTCTGAAACTCCATCAATTTCAAAACTTCGACATTTAATTTAAAGGGTATAGAGCTGTTACAGCTCAAATGGCAGACATGTATTGAACTTGGTGGTGACTACAATCGAGATTAATAAAATTATTTTCCTTCTAGTATTCCTGTGTTCGAAGTGGAAATTATTTATACGATTCATTGGTGCATATAAATATATACCTATCGATTCCATTTATTATCATCAGTATCAGCACAACTGTAAGTCTGTAAGCTCTCTAGAATTCCACAAGGAAAACACACAAGTATGTACGTACAAACATAATATTTTTACAATGACGCTATGAGTCACGTTATAGAATTTGAGGTAATTCGTAATTATCATAATTCATTTCGTGTACTCTTTTCCAGTTCCGAGAACTCGTATAACGTATAATAATAATATGTGGATTTTTAACCCCAACAAAAAGAAATAAACTTTTGCAAAAAAAAAAAACAAAACTAGCACCAGCTAAATATTGTACTAATTGCTTAAACTACAAAGGGAATTAGTTATGACGAATTCTTCATAAATCCAGATTCCAGAGCCTACTTTACTGTACTTGTACAATGTACTAAACAAATAATATGAACAATCGAGCTCTCGTTCAACATATACAATTCATTCATATATAGCACTATACAAACACAAACTACAAACAATAATTGATAATATTGTACTATTATGACAGGCATCGACATCGGCATCGGCATGATGTTTGATTATATTTTATTATTGTAATGCATTCTCAATAATAACATAACAGTAGTGTTGCCTACATGGAGATAGAACAGACAGGTAATTAAAGAGGTTTTCTCACCTGAACACGAGTAAAGTATAAGGGTAAAATATAGGTAGATATACGAGCTTATACATGCATTACATACAGGTACACATGCATATATATATTCGTATGTAGACAACGTGCTAGTTTAAATGTTAAAGAAGATTCAAAGCATCAGTCGTTCTTCATACTTCAAACTCAACAGAGTCTCAAAAGTTGTCTGTTAAGTTGGTCGTCCGCACTCTCAAAGTTTAATTCAACTACACGTGTTTCAACTATAGTGTACACACATTCGCAAATTCTTATAATATACATTTTTTCCTTGTTCGTTTTACATGATATTCAAAAGCGACTGTCTCTCTCTCTCTCTCTGTCGCTACAGTTTTATAGTGATTTATGATACATCATACAACTGATACAACTGATAACTCAATTAAAGATAAAAAGTTACACACACGGCAATTCCCATTCACATTGTTTTAATGTGCAGAATTCCTATTGAATTTGAATATAGACCTTGTGATATGGACATACTGTAAATTTGTTGTGTTTATGACTGTCAGTTGTGTTGTTGTGTCGTCCCAATATCCAATGACGTACGAAAAAAACTAGCAGGGAGAAGAGAAAATCAAAAGTGACTACCTCATATTTATGTAGTAAGTATACATATATTTGACAGCGGATAATAAACTGATTAGGAATCAAAAGGGAGAGAGAAAAACTCGTGTATTTTTCTAATTCTACCCCAAGAATTTCGATCTTGAAACTTTATTTTTGTTTGTGCCTTTTTTCCATTGACGAATCTTGTTCTAAATTTATTATTCTCTATCTTTTGCACAGATATATACAGAATATACAGAGGACTGTGACTATTGACTCTCGATGGAATTTGCACGAACATGCAAATCACGTCAAGTATATGGAAAGTTTGTGGGATTGAATAACATTACAGTTTAAAAAAACTACTGAAACATATTTATTAATACTTACAGACTTTAGTCTTTGTATTGTGCCATGTGCATCTGAAAGATATTATGATAAACTAAAAATCCACCTGTTGAATATTAAAATATTGAACACATAGTGACGACAAAAAAAAGTGAACTCCAACTATTTGCTTCAAGGTAAGTTCAATCTTCAATCCATCATCATCATTTCCATGTTAAATTCTCTAACTCTAACATCACCGTTTGTTGACACACTACGTTTTAAGTTCGATCGATATTATATATATATTATTAGTCATTTATTTCTTGTACCTAGTTTCAATGCTCCATTGTGAATCACAAATGAGGAAAACTTGCGACTTTACTTTGTCTATATATTTGCAATTGTAAAGATATCGATAGTATAATGACATTACAAAGTAAATCAGGGAATTTTTCTAAGAATAAATTGTGGTTGATAATTGAAATTCAGTATTTGTCATCCAGTCATCACTGATCACTGACTTGACTCTCATTTTAATTCTCAGGTATAGACAGACTTTTTTACACTTTGCAGTCGTATTTACGTATTTACGCAATAGATGAAAGCTTTCAGCTGAACTTTTCTGCTTTGTTCATCAGAGTATCACAATTTAGCGATTCAGCCAGTTCCCATATCTGATTTGTAATGCTTTTATACATATACATTTGTATATAGACATGTAATTCTAAAATGAGGGACACTAATAAAAATAATAAAAACTTCACCTTTTCCCTTAACGCTCAAAGTTTAGTTAATTTATTACACAATAAAAACAGTTTCCGGTCAGAAAATGATCATTAAAACATAAAGGGTAAAAGCGAGCACATATACATATACAGATACGTATGTAGAAGTAGAAGTGCATGGATAGGATTTTTGAAATTGGATTTCACACACTGGAGAATCGAGTTGTCTGGAAACCTATGCAAAAAACCTATGTCTATATAGTTGAATCCTTCAGATATCTGTACAAAGTGAATTGAAGAGAGAGGTTAGCCGGTTTTTAGTTTTTGCCAACACTTTTATTTTATTACAACATGTAAATTATCATTTTGCTCCAAGCATTGGGCATTTACTTGTTCTTCATATGTAAAATGAATTTGAATGGTGGAGTTTTGTCGAGTTTGTCGAGTTTTGTATTTGGCATTTAGACTTGGACTTGAAGCTTGATATTGTCTTTGTCCATTGCTAATTTTTTTGTATGTGCAGTTTAAAAAAAATGTGTGGCTCATCCTCATCCTTTTATTTATTTTTTTATCGTTGTCTTCTTTCCCCCCTCGTTCTCGCTATTGTTTTTTTTGCCGACTTTTGAAGGAAACGCATATACATGTATAGATACATATAGACTTTTCTGCGATGTAAATGTAAATGTAAAGTAAACTGCTGGACGCTTTTCACACTCCCTATCTCTCTGTCTGTGTCTCAAATTCCATGTGGTGGTATGTGCCTAGTGTATATAATTTGACTTTATACCATGGGAATTTCGTTACAATTTACAATATTATTGTAACTCAAGCGAGTGACTAGCAGCAGGAGAGTTAGTTAGTTTGTTTTTTTATTTTGCACAGGGAATTTTCAATTTTTATATACACATGAAATTATATACAAGGAGGGAAATACAGATAGTGATAGTTTTGTACTTACATACTTTGTATAGTGAAGTGAGTGAGTTCGTTAGGAAAAGGTATGGTATGGATTTTTTAGTTGACAAAAAACGTGTTCTGCTCATTGCTCATTGCTCATATGAACAGTACTAGAAAATGCACACACAACAATGCTTGTCATATGTACACTTGAACCCTGCTGTTCCTACTTTAATTCACATCCACCTTTTGCCTTTACCTTTTACACTATTACACACACACACACATGATGGCAAAAGGCCTAGTTTTTCATTTCCCCCCTTTGATTTTATCTGATACACACGAGTATCAACTAAATTATAACTCAATTTGCCTCCAGCAAACTGCCAAACTCTTAACTCTATACACTGTATGTATACACACGTGAATTTACATAGGCCGAATATCTGTACACGCCTAACACAATAATAACTTTGACAATGCATGTTCTCTCTCTCTCTCTCTCTCTCTCTCTCTTTGAATATTATTGCCGTTCATGCTGATATTGTGAATGTTGATGCACAAGTCATGTTCAGTTTTGATCTTGAGCCTTAAATTGTTCATCATTGACTTTCTATCTACACACACACAGTTTGCATTTTGTTTTGTCTAGTTTCTATTTTGTCTGTATGATTTGAGTCAATTTGAAAATTGTTTATTGTTTTGAATTCATTCTTCAAGTATTTATACACATAAATAAATGCTTGAATGATTTAAATGCAATACTGTTTTCACCTGTCCTCACCTGTCCTCAATCTCAATCCGATAAGCTTTTGTTTTGAGCTATATAAAAGAAAATTTAAAATTTTCCATTTAAAATATCCCCCAATGCCGATTTAGAGCCAGATTCAGAATTCAGAATTCAGATTCCCTATATACTGATAACTGATAAAAGCAAATATAAAATATGAAATTGTTCAAATTGGCCAAAAAGTTAGAACAACTAATAAAGAAAATACAAATACAAATAGCTTTCCGTTTTCTATAGTGTTGTTTTCCTTGGTTAATTAGAGAAATAGCAGTGATCGCGGAGAGTAAGAATAAGAATATAAAGTCTCATGACATGAATTATGAATTATGAGCACGAATTGAACTGTATGTATTATGTATTATTTATGTATGCACTACAAACTACATATGCACAAACATTGTGTATTGAACTCTATATAATTCGTAAGAAATATATATATACATATATTATGGCCTACCTACTTTTGACTTTTGTTGATTGTTTCGTTTACATATCGGTAGATACGGTATAGGCTTTTAATTTTCAATTAGAATTGTAACGGTACACTATTTTTTAAACGACTTCATCATATTCTACAGTACTATCTGTATATATATATACTCTATAAAATTTCCTCTCATCCTCATTCATCGAGTACAAGCAAAAGAAGGTTACGAACTTTTAAATGAATCAAAAACGAGAGACGAAAAAACGCCTTTCGACTACGATTTTACGATTGTGATTCACAAAGTATCACTGACAGAAAAGAAAATAGAAAGGGCTTTGATGTATGTATACATTTCCTGGAATTTCCCTTCAAGCTTTACTTATAATGGTGTTAGATTATCGAAGGCCCTTTTTTGGTATTCCCCAACTTTAGTTTTATGAATGGGGTCTCCATCAAATGCCACGGGAGGACTGAATGAAACATGCTCTAGATAAATCCCCTTAATTTCTATTATATTACATATTGAGAAATTATTTAGAGTTTGTAATTTACTAATTTATCAATCGGAAATCTACTCGGATATTAAATTGATTACCCTCATTTTAATTAGTATATACATACCTAAATAAACTTTATCCATTTGCTACTTGAATCATTGTATTCACAAAAATCGTTGTCCTACAATACGAAGCAGAAATGGAAATTTACCTAAAACAGCGATAGTCAGAAATATTCTGCGACACAGGAAAAGGAAAATTAAAGTGAAACTCTTTGATTTTTATCTAAAAACTATGATACAAAACAATCCTTTTCTTTCTATAGACAATAAACTGGATTTTAGAATTTTTAGAAATGGAAAGCCGTATATATATTTGATATTTGATTTGATTATCTTTTGACGAGGATAAAAATTCGGAATTACGTATAAATGGAGCGCTGAGAGTTGTCAACAATTTGAAATGTATACAGGTACATAAAATATTCTAGTGTTTTTTTTTGCGGCTAACAAATCACTGATGACATTTTTACGAGTTCCGTAGTAAAATGTACAATTTAAGCGGTGCCGTTTTTTTTTACGGTTCCATGTTATTTGCATGTATATATACGATATTTGTTTGGACTTGGAAGAATCCAGTTTGCATTTTTATTTACGACAACAACCTAGCTTTTGTGGGTATGTTTTCTGTTTTGATTCGTGGCTTGTTAGACTGTGTGAGATAACCATTTCCAACTGACGACAAAGACTATGTAAAATGGTAAAATGTAAATGAAATCACTGGAAAGGGAAAAGTCTATAGAAATCCGTACAAATATTGATATATATTGATATGCAAATTTGAATTAGCTTATCAGTTTTACAACTCGCATGAAATTTGCAGACGTTGTTGAGTATCAGATACTTTTTGGTACAGATATTTTTGTTTGGTTTGGTTTAGTTAAGTTTGCCTTTGTCCCTATATATCGTATATATACACTTTTTAATTTGGTGTTGTATGCGATGCGTATCTGTAGGTATTATTTGACGTGTATCCCTCGATAGTATCTATCTGCTTCTGGCTTTTGGAAATTTGGATTAGTTATAAAACAAGTGTGTTTTCACTTTTCCCATCCCACTCCAATTCTCAATGGAATTTTATTCGCTAATCTAAAGTATTTTTTAGATATTTATTCCCAAGTGCATACCGTATATGATAAAAGAATGACGATTTGATTATTGATACATTGACATTTCACATTTCCTTCGTGTTAAATCCGTCATAGGAATTTCCAAAAAGTGACTACTATAATTGTCCACTAGTGTATATGTAATAAAAAAGTGTTTGTTCAATGCCTTTTCAGATTTCGGCTCAGCTACTTATACAAACGCATACATATATTTTTTTGTCCCGCAAATCTTTCATCTCAAAAACACAGTGAAACAATTCACTGTGGAAAATGACGAAAAAGAGTGGAAGTGTGCGGACTTGCCTCCGCGGGAATCTCTTGACCATTCTGACGGTTAGTTTCTTTCGATTCATCAATAATCCTTTTTATTCAAGTTCTTTATTAAGTCAGTGCATAATTAGTAATTTCTTGAATTAAATGTGGAATTTGTTTGCACACACACACACATACAGGTGACAGGTGTTTTTGCTGGAGTGGCCCTGGGACTCATATTAAAAGAAACGAAATCAGAATGGACACCACGAGATGCGTCGTACGTGAAACTGATTGGTGATCTTTTCCTCTCAATGCTCAAAGGACTGATTCTTCCTTTGATTGTGTCCTCTTTGGTTGCGGCTGTGGGATCCCTGGACTTGAGTCTCTCTGGCAAAATCGGTGGGAGAGGAATTGCATTTTACATGGTCACGACAGTCCTTGCAATTCTACTTGGTAAAAACTAAAAACTAAATATATATAATTATTATATTCTCATTCAACTTTGTCCAGTTGTGAGTTTAAGTTAAATTATAGTTCAACTGCTTAAAATATTTCGCCATGTTCTTGTTCAATTTTGACTATACTATATATCTCTGTATATTTTCGGAAATTTTCAGGGATTGTTCTTGCTGTGACAATACAACCCGGGAAGAGAAGTACTCCGGAGGATACAAATGATGACGGAGACAGGGAGCCTTCATTGGTTCAAGACACTCTCTTGGATTTAATCAGGTATTTTTAATTACTTTGAACTTTCAAAGGTCAATGTCAATGTCAATAATACGATATTTTCTGTTCACAAGAGTTTGAATGGGAACTATAATTTAAAAGTAATTAAATATCATTTCCGATTGTCTTTTTTTATATATTGTTTCACGCTTTTTCCTCATCAACTTGAAAATGGTAAAGGACCATGTTTCCACCCAACTTAATACAATCCGCGCTGTCACATGTAAGTAATTGATGAGTGATAATTAATCAACTACTATGGAATTAAAATAATGTCATCTCAGCGTTTAATTCCATTTGCCGAGAAGGATTATTATTATAAGGATCCGGGGTAAAATGGCAACTCATTCTCGCTTCATTGAATTCGAGCATGTATTTTTTTAGCTTCATTTTCATTGTTATTCCACTAACAGATTCAGATAACAGCAATGACATTGAAACTTCAAACACTTATTGTTGTTAAAAATATACAAAGTAGAAACTAGTAATATAGCAAATGAAATGACAAATTTGAAATTTGTTACGAGTATTTAACAATTTCGCACGTCATTCAGTCACGAAAGTAGCAATATAGAAATTGAATACAACAACTCTCGCAGTGTGTATTCCATTTCAAATTTCAATCGTAAATCAAGCAGAACAAACTTTGTAAATATTCCACGGAAAAAAAGATTCTGTGGGTAAATATATATGGACAATGGACATCTCAATTCATGTCGTAAAATTGTAAAATGTTCAATGTACCTAGTAACCGTGATGCAATGTTTATTACCTTTTCCCTACACAAAATTTGATAGTTGAGTGTTGTTTTATTTCATGATTTATGGCATGCAAATGAGATGCATATTATTGCGAATATGAGTCAAGGAAAATTGCAAGGAAAATTAACATTGATTAAGATTCAGTTTGTATAGGTATATTTATCAGGTAATATAAGGATAGTAATAATAACGAAGAAGAAAATGCATAATAATAGGTATATTTTAATATATTTTAATAATAATGATTATTATGAACTTATTTCCTTTCAGTATAAGACAAAACTGGTGTTGCCGAAGAATACCACTGGTAAATATTGTCAGAATAATTAAATACTACACAGATTTAAAATAATTCTGTGAATTTGGAATTCCAATCAATACGATATTAATTGAATGGAAAATGATTTGAAAAATATTAGGAGACATACCATTGGAAGATTATGAAATGCAGGAATCCTTTGAAGATGGGACAAATATTATGGGACTTGTCGTTTTTTCAAGTAAGCATATACTTAATTATGCCATGTCCTTTGTTGCCAAACGATGCAAAAATGCATATTCGTATGTTTTGTAATATGTTTAATCGTATCGTTTGTCATTTTAATTCAACAGTTGTTTTGGGAGTTGCATTAGCGAAATTGGGTCCTCAAGGGAAGCCTTTATTGAAGATGTTTCAGAGTCTAAGTGAGGCGATGATGCTCATAACAGGATGGGTCATTTGGCTATCTCCCGTCGGAGTCACTTTCCTGATTGCTGGTGATTGATTAATTAGTTTGTTTTGTTTTCTTAAACAGGGATCAAGTTATTTAGTTATTTAGTGCGTATATACATATAATAAACGGATTTTTATTTTGTCATTATTACCACAGGGGAAATTTTGAAGATCAATGACTTTGCAGCCGTTTTAGAATCCCTTGGATTATATTTTGCTACAGTCGTGGCTGGTTTAACCATTGTAAGCCGCCTTTGCAGTTTGCAGATCAATACAAAATCAAAATTCAAAATGCAATAAATGCATACACACAAAAACAAGCTAATTGTACATACGTATGTTCGTGTCTAATGAACGAATGCACTCGGGACGAATGTAATGAGAAATGTAATGAGACTTTCATTTTGATTATTTTTATTTTCCAGCATGGCTTCATCGTCCTTCCTTTGCTGTACTTTATCATGACGCGGAAACTTCCATTCAGATACATTGCAAATATGACTCAAGCCATTTTCACTGCATTTGGAACTGGCTCCAGTTCGGCTTCACTCCCAATCACAATCAAATGCCTCGAAGAAAACAATCATGTGGATCCTCGCATTTCCCGTTTTCTCCTTCCCATCGGTATATTTACGATACATTTATTTATATTTCACTGATAACAAAACGAGTTAACTATATTTATGAATCTCCCCGAATTTCCTCTCAAATATTTAATACATATTTTAATTCAAATTACAGGAGCTACCATTAATATGGACGGAACGGCGTTGTATGAGGTAAATAAATATATTTGCAATGATAACTAATTCAAAGTACAGAGTACAGATCACCCTGTTTTCATTCGGTGTTTTCGTTTGTTCTTTACATTGAAATCAAATAAAAAATGTTACTTAATGATGGAAGAACATTGTGTATAGCTTATATTTACTTTTTTCATGTCCGTGCCCTTACACTGGCCGTCGCTGCGATCTTCATAGCACAACTGGTGGGGATTGAATTGGGCGCCGGGAAAATCGTTGCCATTTCGTAAGGAGAAAGTCCATGTTGATTTTAAACTATTTTTATACGTGTCAAATCGTTATTTAACTTGAAGTAATTAATTTAAACCTTTTTTTTATAGTGTGACGGCAACAGCTGCCTCAATCGGAGCCGCTGGTATTCCGCAGGTAAAAAATCTAATCAAAGTTTGTAGTGTTTAGGAGAGGAAAGCGGAGGGCAACAGAGCTCCCCGAATGAAATAGTTTCCGTCCGTCCGTCCAGACGATAACAACTCTCAAACTGTTTAAGATTTTGAATTTGAGTTTTTTAATCACCTTGTATCCTCAAAAGAGACAAGATGAGTTTGGAGATGGGCAGAATCGAAATACCCGTCTCGGTTTTATCCGGGTTTTTTCGGGTTTTGTACTTGTGTTTTCCCAGTTGCTTTGGTTCTGTAGCGATTCTAGGGTAAAAAAAATTCACAAAATCACGGGGAATCCGAATCCAAAGTCAAGCTCCGAGAAATCCGAATTCTTAACCCCGAATTTGGTTCGTAAACCCGGGATTTCCAAGAATCTTGAAATTATTTGGATTTTTACGGTACAAAATTAAAGGGAATCCGAATATGAATGAAAATTCATTAAAAATCCGAATACGAAACCCTGAGTTTCGGATTTTGTCCGGAATTTTGGGGAGAACTATCACGATATATCTATGGGAATCCATGTTTGGAATTTCCCGGCCATACTTTCCATTTTCTCAAACTATAGTTGTTTGTTTTTTTGTGTTTAATTACTTTAATTACTTTAATTATATATTGAACTTGAGTGCAGGCGGGTTTGGTGACGATGGTCATGGTGTTATCAGTGATAGGACTTCCGGCCCACTACATAAGCTACATTGTGCCAATAGATTGGTTACTGGACAGATTCCGAACTGCCGTGAATGTCCTCGGAGATGCTTTTGCAGCCGGTGTCGTGGATCATATGAGTCAGGATGAGCTCTCTAAATTGGCTCCTCTTCTACCAACATCCAACGATGGAAATCCCACTTCAAATGAGGAGGAACTGGACACGGTCAAAATCGTCACAAATCCTTCACATCCGACGAACAAAACTGAGCAAGAAAATCGAGGATTTGAAAATGAGTATTAAATTCTAAAATATTGAACAAGTTCAAGTGTTATAAAAAAAAATGTACTTTCACGTTTTTGGTATATGCTTACTCAAATTTAACTGATTACTTTTTCCATGAGAAGATTTTGTAGGTATATATGGAATTGAAAATTGAACCAGAGAGAGATTACGAAATTGATATGAATGTGAATTGTATCTGTAATCTGTTAAATTGTTATACTTTTTCACACAGCCGTTTGACTTCCAGTTTTCAGTTATCAATCTAAACATTATATACTACATTACATTACAAAGTAATTATAAACATAAACAGATTACGAATGTAAGGATATTTTAACACGATTTTAACCCGATTTGTTAAAAATGAATGCAAGTGCCTAATTAGTAATTATTAATTACTAACTAGATATATCGACGACTGTTAAATTGTCATTGTCATTGTAATTTTGTAGCTGTAATTGTAGCTGTAGCTATAGATATACGTTAATTTTATACTTTCCGTCTCATTTTCGGATCCATTCCATATACCAAAAGATGTCTGTAATCTATAAAGCTAAAAGTACTTACCAACTATATATTTGTGAATGAACATGCACATGAAAATTCCGGAGGAGAAATATAATCCAAGTGTTAATTGAACGATCGAGTGTCTGTGAATCTGACTTGTCCGATGATTGTTTTCTGTTTTTGTGATGGCATATGTAATAATTTATTTTAATTATTATTTTTCTTACACAACATTATTCTCTAATTACTGTAATTGTAGGTTAAATCATAGATTTATAGTTGCTACTGTAAATCGACTCAAAGATGTACAATAAACAAACGTTACACGAAATCTGGTTGCAAATTTACACCTTATTCTCAAAAAATATGGAAAAACAGAAAAAGTTAATCGGGTAATCGGAATTTTAGCCCCCAAAAATCAATGGAAAACGGCATGGCATTGACATTTTGAAATGGTTGCGGATGTCAGCAAAAAATTGAGAATGCAACAAGAAATTGAGCGTCCATGAGAAAAGTGTGAAATTCTATTGAAATTGAAAAGGGCGAAACTTTTTATAGGAAGAGAAAACCCAAGTGAAAAATATTTCCTTTTCCAGTTGATCACAATCACATGATTAAAAGGCGTGTGATTAAATCAAAATCAAATGCTTAAATTCTTAAATGCCCTTCAAACGAATATCCATTGCCGACACTTGTAAAAGAAGTTCAAATGAATTGAATAAGATTGAGTGAATTTCTTGATATTATTGTAATAAAACCTCTTGAATTTTCCATGTATAAAACTCTTGAGCTCTGCTTTAGGATTTTTTCCCAGTCGTCAATTGCACAATCGTCATTCTTTCAATAAACACACAAGCTGGGAAATTTCTTACATCATAAAAAACCGGTCGTCAAACAAATCAGCAATGCAAATAAAGTATGTATAGAAAAAACCCAATCCAACTTGAACAAAAGTGCACACACACTGAATCAACTTGAAAAAAGCTTTCTCAATGTGTTCAGACGTTGAAAGCGGGCTTGAACGTTGAAAACTCCTTCACAGAACTTGAACTAAAGTGAATAATATTATGAAAACAACGAAAAACACGATGCACATACAAATATATGGTTCATTTGTTTCCATTTCATTTCCTCTTAAGTCCATAAACTCTATAAACTCTTAATTTCCTCTGTCAAGTGTCAAATTTCAATTTCAATTGTTTTGTGCATTTTCTTGTCAAAGTGTCATCTAATATACCTACATTTAATTTGTTTGTATAAAAATTTGTCCGTTTGTCAGTTTATTAAGTACATTTGCGAAACTTGTGTATAAAAAGCACATTGACTTTTCTTGTTCATTCGTTGAAAACAAGTAGCACAGATGAGCGAAATACGAGAAAAGGGACTGCCAAAGGCGTATCGGATCGGTTTTAAAGGGAAAAAAAGGCAAGTTGAGTGACTAGCGGAAAATTTGGACGTCAGCCTTTGTAGTTTGTGTTCATTCAATTCTTAATCCTCAATCCTCAAGACTAAAGAAACTTTGTAAACTGTGATTTCACATTACTTACAGAAAAGACAGAGCACTGTTTGTAGGAACAAATATACAGATACATATAGAAATTGGGTGGAATAAAGTGCACATAGTATGAATCAAGTAGAAAACACAAATACAAACATCCCGATGTAACTTATAATTACATACAGATATTTACAGTGAATTCTGTAATCGACTTTTCCTTGTAGCTTATTAAAAAAAACCCAAAGACTCGATTGCTATAAAAAATATATATGCGAGACAACAGGAACAGAAAAAACAATAAAATATGCATATATACATACATACATATATAGCTAGGACGGACAAGCGAGAACAAGAACGAGAAAGAGAGAGACGGAAAGCGATAAAGAAAAAACCCCCGAGAAAATGGAAAAGGAAACCTTGAAGACAGAGGAGAGATGGAAAACAGAAAATGAGAAATGGGTTTTGATATAGTGAAGGAAATTAGGTAAAAGAAAAAAAAGTAAAAGACAGACAGAGAGAGAAAAAGAGAGAAATTCTTAGAACATATTTCTCCATGTAAACTTATAGATACATACAGATATTATGTGCATCTGTAATACAGATTCTGTATAGAATGAAATACACAGTCAACTACAGATATATTCCATTGTATGGTTATGCTAGGTACAAGGTACATAATAATAATAATATACATACAGATAGGTACAATTACACATACCGAAGACAAATACGGTTTTTAAAAGTTAAACTCTATATGTAGTTGTGGAGTGTGGGAAATGAAATGGGGAGTACCAATACAAATGCAAACAGACACAACACGACAACACACATGCCTATGATAAACCACTAGAAATAGAAATACATAAATACGAGTGCAAGTTGCAAGTACATAGAAGTATCTGTATATACATGCAAGTGAAGTGAAGACTTTGGGGACTATGTACAAACGAAAGTAGTATCTATTGTATTGTATTATAAGGGCAAAGGCTTGTGCTTGTACTTTTTTACTATGGCTTTTTAGCTCTCGCATTCACTTGCATTTTGTCATTGTCATTGTGAAACCGCCGGGAAATGATATGATGAGGAAGGAATATATTGATGTTAAATGCTGCTCAATGCTTTCGCTTTCCCTTTCGCATAGTCATATCCTACATTTTTATTACATTAAATACACCACACAAAGATCTCTAGTGTCCATCCGGATCACATTTTTTAATCATCGTTTTACTATAATCGATAATTGACAATTAAAAATAGATTTGACATCACAGCATCCATTTTCTCATCATCAGTTTTCCTTTCCCTGCAAAAAACCATTCAATTCTACGATAGTTCAAAATCCTATAAAAGACAAAAAAAAAAATTCCAAGAGCATTTGGCTCAAATTCAGTGTGAATTTTCGGACTCGCGGAAGTCACGGAAAGGCAAAAGATTGTGTGTGACTCTGAAATCACCCTACTTTTTTTGTACCAATGGATTACAGTCGTCACAGCTCACCCGTCTCGACCCTAAATCTCGCAATGTTTGACAGAGTTTCAGTTTTCATTTCTGTGGAGCTTCGGAGTTTTCGGTGGGTGTAGAATATATAGAATAGAATAGAATAGAGCAGAGTAGAGTAGAGTAGAGTGGAGTAGAATTGAGGAGAGTAGTCAAATATCTGTACTTACATACAGGCTCTATCGATTTTATCCGAGGCTCTCGGAGAGCCCCTACTAAAACGACCGAGAAGGCGAGCACAAGAGAGACAGAGACAGAGAAAGACAAGAAGGAAAGGAACGCGCAACGGTACGGTTTGTTTTCCTTCTAATTCTTCTCTGTATTTTCTATATGTATATATCATATGAAAGTGTGTGTGTGTCCTCTCGCTCTCTCTCTCTCTATTTCTCTTCCGAGTGTGACAACTAAAAACTCGACGAGAAAAAAAATTCCCGTCGGGTTTCTACTTCTGTTTCAGTTTCTGTTTTGTATTTGTACCTTCACTTGGAGAGCTCCGTCTCCGGACTGTTTGGAATTTGAATTCACACTAATTTTTTTTTACACTTGACAATTTCCCATGTACGAATACACATTTGCCTTCACGTCTTGATTTCTGTGGTTTCCATTCAAATCGTGCATTGTTTGGTGTGGTTTCACCGCTCTCCCTTTCTCTATATATCTCTTTCTCCTGTGTGGTGTATAACTCTTTACGAAATAAATTGGACTGAACACATTTTCTTTATCTTTCTCTCTCGGAATACCGATAGTGAATTGTGTACCGATTAGACAATACAATACAATACAATACAATACATATACAATAGAAAACCGAGAAGAAAATATATTTACAAGAGACACGAGAGCTGGTGATGTTGGTGTTGGTGTTGGTGGTGGGTGCTAGTGAATTCCACACACATACCCACTTACATATTTATCGGTAGAATAATTACGGACTGTGCGGACACAATCATAATCACACAATCACACACGTTTTGGTCATCATTCTTATTTTTTTCATAGAGACTGTCTGAATCTGTCATTCTGACGAGAGTCCAATCATTCTGACCGTGTGTTTTGAAGGATAAATAAAACCCTCAAGAAAACATATATAGAGGGAAAGTTTTCTAATATATATAAATACACAAGACACAAAGGTAATCATCATCATCATCCTCATCGTTCCATCGTCATTGTCAACGTACATATGAGTACAATAGTACAATAACAATACTTGAGATACCTTACATGTTTATATATACAGGAATTACACAGTGAACACTTGTGCTCCATATTGTTTTCGACAAGAGTTGCTCAAAGTGAGTGAAGTGAGTCAATATATTGAATATTGCAAATACTGGAAAATTGATTGTTTCCTTTCGCGTGTGTTTTTTCGTGTGTGTGTGTGTGCTCCAAATACAAATACAAATACAACTATACGAATAAGGAATAAATAGTTGATTATATCCATGTATACAGGCAATGTGATATGTCATACACGGGGGGTGGGGGGAAAAGATAAAGGAGAAGACATTTAAGTGTTCTCACATCACCATCACATTATATTATGAGATGACATGACATTACGGGAAATTCAAGAGTTGGAAACGCAAACCTATGTGCTGTGTGTGTCTTTATTATATTATTCGGGAGAATGTACAGATATGTGCAGTAATATATAATATATAATTTGGATGACAAATGACATATGACAAGTGCTTTTACTTTTCCCCACTCACTATCTCACTCACTATATAGTAGACGAGAATTTCTCCATGTAAATACGATACATATTTTTGTGTAACGTTAAACGTTTACCGACTACATTTATGCATAGTTGGATTCATTTAGTTTAATGTATCCGTCTGTATACATATGAAGTGGTGTGTGTATATATATATATGTACGTAGGGAACGGAATATCCATGTGATTGGTCGATTGTGACGACAATTGACAAAGACGACGTATAACGAGAGGATTCCTCCTCAATATATTTTTTATCATCCGTAGCAAGAAAAAGAGTGTGGAGGCGGCTACAACTATAATAGTGTGGAATAAAAGTAAGAGACACGAATCAATATGGACTCACATCAAAATGGGAATAGTCAGATTCGCGTGCCCGGGGTTGTGATGGAAGTGAGTATACTCTTCCACGAATCTAACTTACAATCCACTTAAATCTAATTTAAATTAAGGACTTTAATCAATTGATTTTTTTTTTTACATTGCATTTTGCATTTTAATTTGAACACAGGCAAATGATATTTCAAATGGGGATGACAATGACTTGGGAAGGTAAGTTATCCAATCACAACCACGTTCCCTTTCAAATTCACAATTCAAATTAGTCCATTTTACTACACAAATATGCCAGGAATTTCATTTGGTTTTGGTTCTTTTTTTTTGAAATTTTGAAAGTGAATTAATTATTTTAATTTGAACCATGGAGAGCGTCAGAACAAAGTTGTTTTACGCTTGACGTTTGAGTTAGTTTGAATAATTAGGCATGGGATAAAATTACAATACAATCGTCTCCAGATGAAAGTTGTGTGTGTAAATTTTAATTGGGTTGGGTTTTTGTTTGTTTGTTTGTTTGTTCATTTGTGGGGATATAGTGGGATCGTGGGTGCTGTGATTACGCTTCTCTCTTGGATCATCGTCGTTCTCACATTTCCATTCTCCTTATTTTTCTGTTTCAAAGTGGTTCAAGAGTATGAACGAGCTGTCATTTTCCGGCTGGGACGACTTCAGTCTGGTGGGAGTCGAGGGATTTTCTTTGTTTTACCCTGCATTGAGAGTTTCGTCAAGGTTGATCTTCGGACGAGTTGTTTTGATGTCCCACCACAGGAAGTCCTCACCAAAGACAGCGTCACCGTAAGCCCCTTCAAAAAAATGACCCTCACATTTCCCTGTCAACTCTCTCTCAAAAAAAAAAACCTTCAAAAACCATCAAAAGTTAGCCGTTTTATTTGCATTGAAACTACAGAAATATATATCGTACAAACTATAGGGGGAAATAACATGGGAATCGCTGATTGAATAAATAGAAGATGAAACAGAATTTGTACACGAAGAATATGACGTATTTGATTTTTATACATTCTCCGATGTTCAACATTGCAAAAAAAAAAAATTGAACAAGTTTTCTGCAAGTTATTGAAAAATGGACTACAACTAAGGAAACAGTACACAAAAAGGACAAACTACATAGTTCAAATGGTGGAAAAAAGAGAAAAGTGAAAGAGATAAATCACGAAAGCAAATTACAAATTAGAGAAAAAGGATTTTTCTATAAAGATTGATGAGGAAATGTCATCCGTTTTTTTCCCTTCCAAAGAATTTTCCATCATTTACTCTTGAACTCTGCAACTCTCGACTATTTACTATTTACAAAATATATGTATATACAATTGCAGTTGACAATCTCACAATCTCTGACTTGTGCGATCGGAAGAACACATGACACATTCACATTCACTTCCACAGCTCTTCCATATAGTTTAAACAAACGGGAACAAATGAAAAATAATAATGTATTTTGCTCCTGTGTAAAGTATGTTTTCTTGTTCTCTTTCTTCTTCTTGTCAGTTTCTGTTTCTGTGTTTCAGTGTGCTCTCATTCCAAAAATGTAGCCGTCAAAATCGTAACGACTATATAACGAGAGTAAATAGTCAGATGAGTCACGACACTCTCAACATCTCGAAATAATACAAGTGTACTCCTTGCTTACTGCTTACTGCTTAATAATACAAAAATGTACACACACACAATAAGAAGTGAAGAAATGAGATAAGATAAGTCAAAGACCGAGACCGAGAAAAAGATGAAGAGAGAGAGAGAAAGAGAGAGAGAGAGAGGAAGAAAGGAAGAAGGGAAATAATGGATGAGGAGAAGGATCATGATACAGTTGAAGCTTCTCTCTCTTTCTCTCTTTTATTTTATTACTCCAAAAGAAACAGAGTGTGGTTTTAGAGTCGAGTACTTTACATCGTCCTTAGGTCTTAGTGTCTTAGCATAATAAAGCCCACCGTAATAAATTAGTTAAATCTCAAAAGTCTCAGCGTGAGAAGATTTACGTGTGTTTGCCAACATGCAAGGAAAGGCAAAGGCAAAGCCAAAAGCAAAAGCCAAAGCACAAGTGCAGAGTCGGAGAAAATCCCAAATATTTCATCTTTTCCCAGTCTCCAACTCTATTCTCTCTCTCTCTCTCTCTCTCTCTCTCTCACTCTGCCTCTCAATTCTCAGTATTTTGTATCTGTATTTTGGTTTCTAGTTTCTAGATTCTGCTTATTTTATATTTTTAGCTCAAGCCTTATTATTACGACTCACTTTCCCCTCTTCCTCTTCCTCTCTCTCTCTGTGTCTCTCTGCACGTATAAAATATTTAGCGTGAATGCAAACGCCGAGTGTCTTGTGTGTGAGTTCACTCGTCTTTGCATCGTTTATCCTGCCCATTAGTTAAACATTTACATTTAGAGCTCGAGATAAAGTGTTAAGGATGTCTCCAAATTCTCAATTTGAATGCTTCGACATGCCTTCACATTCCCCAACCTATATCCACATACATACAGAATACAGATCCCATCTCTTCCACTCTCTTTTTTTCCCTCTCTCATTCTCTCATTCTGATTAATACTCAAACACATTTCCTTGGCTTGTTTGTCATTTCATTACTTCATTTATTTCATCCTGTTTCCCATTTATTTCTCAATGAAATCCCAAATACCAAAATACAAATGAAAAAAAGATGTAGAGGTTTCCTCAGCATTCTTCAATCGTCATGTCGATATTTTGTTTTGTTTTTCATGGAGACTTAAAGTTTTACTTACGTAAAATGGTGGAAATTGTCAATATAATTGTTCGGAAATCGGAATTTTGCAATTTTCCTCTTATTTCTCGGTGTATACACAAATACACACGGAAATTTTCCGGTGGAAAAACAAAAACCGTCATGTGCAGAAGCGGATTGATGGTGGTAGGTTTGTACTGACTATGGACGTACATTTGTGCATAATTGTGTAGCGCATGTATATGGAATGGAAGAGTATCATTTAAGTTGAAGGAGACAATTATTATAATGACTATGACTATATGAGTGGTTGGGTGAAATTGGAGCTAGGATTAATGGTACATACTGTTAAAGGAGTGTCAAAGGGATTACTCGAATGAAAATGTACTAGGTATTAGTATAAATATGGGGCTGGTGGACGTGTTCAGGATCAATAATGGCAAGGCGATTTCTTTTAACTTGATTGGTCATTCCATTCCTGACTGTATATTATTACATATGTATAGACTGTATATATATATAGCTAATATTAGCTATCCATCACAGAAACAGAAATAGAGATAGCCAATATCTGTATACATTCTCCACTTGAAGCAATTGTAATCCTCTCAATTTGCAACTTGAAACTTTGAAAATACACACAAGGCTACCGAGATATATATCCGGGGGAAAAGTCAAAGGTTCATTCAATATTGACAAAGACGGTACATATATATATATCCAAAGAGAAAGGGAGAGAAAGAAAGCGATCGAGAGAGAGAGAGAGAGAGAGAGAGAGAATGGAAAGCAATTGATAAATGATTCGATTAGCTTGCAATCTACTAGAAAATATCGTTTATAGGTATATATAGCATGAAAATATCCTATTGTTTATTGGTTAGTGCACTGATATTGCCCTTTTTTCTACGGGAAACTAGAGCGTAATTTCTTTATTCCATTCCATTTTGGAAATACACACGCTCATTATATGTACGTGTGTTTACAATACATGAAAGTATGATGATATTATATGTCCCACAGTTCATTCCATTATTGCATTTATTGACTTTTATAGGTATGGTAACATAAATGACTTTCAATATCTGTATGTGTGTATATGTATAGGTATTAGAATTCTAGCGAACTATTCAGGATAACAATTTCTTTTAATCTGTGTGCATTGAGATTATCCGATACAGCTTTTTGTTTTTAGACTCGATTAAATATCCATACTTATAGGGTACATATTTACATTTTTGGAAAGGAAATGTAAATGACAAAATGGGATTTAAAGAGTTGAGCAAATTCCTTTGGGGACTTTTTAGTAAATATCTAAAGTTCAATTTACAATTCGTTGCTATTTGTTATAAATAGATAGACAATAAATAAAAACTGAATGGTCCAATTCCGAATCCTAAATGGATTCACGTAAAAAAGAGGGATTGAAAATGATACAGAGCTGACATGTCAGCTGGCTTTGGTTTGTTGCTCGCGTTCATAAATATTTTATTGAGGATAAGTACTTGATGAAATGATGGATTAAATCTGAGGAGTATAGGAATCATCTGGAGTCTGTGTAACAGATATTCTGTAGACTGTAGAGAAACCGGAATCTCAGTAGAGATTTGTGGTTTGTGGTGAGTTTAGGAAGAGTTCAATTGTGAAATGGATATTGGATGTGGAATTGTGGATGTGAAAAGCTCAGGCTGTGAAACTCGGTAGTCGAGAGTGTGTAGTATTTTAAATGGCCCAATAGACATTTATAATTCAGATGAAAACACACACACACACACACACATACACATACACACAAACACAGACATACACAAAGTTGGGAGGTTAGAAGAGTAAATAGTCGAGGTTCATTCATTCATTGTAACCCCCACAGAGACTTTTTGTGAGGTATAAATTAATAATAAATTCTATACCAAAAACTGCACATCCAATATGAGTTGAGTATCTATATGTATGCATAGGAAAAGTAAACATGAAAAGGAGGAAGTTGGATATGTATACTCACAATCTACACTTCGACACACGTTGACCAACCCTTAATACAAAATGCATGAGGTTTTATGTATAGGTATATGAATGATAAACGAGACAGAAATGGAGTGGCAACGTGAGACAAAGTAGTACATATCGTACAAGAGTATACAAGACAATATTAAATATAAATTCACAAGTACTTAATGATTTTACAGTACGTGTAATTTGTGTAAATACAAAGTACAAAGTACAAAGTGAAAGTAAGTATAATCTTAATCCGAATGGAGAAAGTTTGTAGTGACAAATGACGCATTTTTGTCCTTTGTCACTTGTCACTGTCTTTTTAAATAATTAATTTCTTTTCCTAATTGGAAGATTGTATACCTATAATACCTTTTAAAAAAATGATTGCAAGGAATGATTGTGATTGTAATTTTATATTATTATGGTTTATGTATATGTATATAAATATATAGGTGAGTGTGGACGCGGTCGTGTATTATCGTGTGAGTAATGCAATCGTGTCGATTGCAAATGTGGCGAATGCTCATCAGTCCACTCGACTCCTGGCTCAAACTACATTACGGAATATTTTGGGAACAAAGAATCTCCATGAGATTCTGAGTGAGAGAGAAGGCATTTCAAATGCTATGCAAACAAGTCTGGATGGTGCAACGGAAACATGGGGTAAATCGTATAGATCGTAAATTAATTTTATCATCTTCCCCTCTATTTTTCCATATATACATATAAAGCAGTTGAGCAGTCGGAGCACGAGTAAACTTATGAATAATTTATCCACACTTAGACTTACATATGTGGAAATTGAATGTTATCTCCTTGGAATCGAAATTCGAATAGGTATAAAAGTAGAACGAGTGGAAATAAAAGATGTTCGACTTCCCGTTCAACTTCAACGAGCTATGGCTGCGGAAGCAGAAGCTGCCCGAGAAGCTCGAGCCAAAGTCATTGCAGCTGAAGGAGAACAAAAAGCATCCCGAGTAAATTATTCATTTCACTTTTCTATTTCTAGTCACATCTTAATATCAAAAAAAAAAAAAACTCAAAAAAAAAACTTCTTTAAATATGAAATGAATTGAGTAATGTTTTTTCGTATAAACATGTATTTCGTATAGGCTTTAAAAGAGGCATCGGATGTGATCTCAGAGAGCCCGGCAGCTCTTCAACTTCGCTATCTTCAAACACTAAATACAATTTCAGCGGAGAAGGTACATCCTTATGGTATATTTACTATTAATTGCTTTCTTGTTCTTGTCAACCTAATTTTAAGGCTAAAGCTAAGGCATTTCTATGTTGTTGTTGTTGTTTTTCCATGCCAATTGATATTGATAAAGTGTCTAAACAATTGTGTATTTTATTGGGATTTCTTGGGTGCAATATATATGTATATAGAACTCGACCATTATCTTTCCATTGCCGATCGATCTAATCATGAGTTTCATGAAGGGACTCAACAAAGGGGACGACGACTAAAAATCCTCGTCAACTTACTCTCTTTCCACAATCCAAATGCGTCGTCACATTCCCTTCTCTCTCTCATCATCTCACTCTCCCAAAAATTCTACTACAATCTTCACTCCCCTCTTAAAATTGAAAATATTTTCTACAGCCGACTCCTGGACAAATCGGACAAACAACAATCATCACAAGAGCGGAAGAAATATGGGGGAAATGGACATGGACATGGCAAGTCTAGGAATCTAAAGAATTTCTTGGATTTCTTATTTTTCGGGGGCAGCAATAATAATAATGGAAGACGAGGAAAGAATTTTGTGGGATTTCATCAATTAATATAGAAATTCTCATATGACCATTACTTATGTTATGACGGTGGTATATACGGTAGAGAAAAAAACGTTTTTATTTCTTTAATCATGTCGTTATCTAATTATATATATATGCATATGTACCGGAATTACAAGCCACATATTTCATAATGACACAATTGCCAAAAACAAAGAAAAAAATCATAGGAAAAATTGGCAACCTCAACTTTCAAAGTGTAATTATAAATCATCTATATAGGCTGTAGGCTATACAACATTACGGATATTTGCACGCTGAACATAATTTATGTGCACATAAATCCATAACTATATACATACGCATATACTCACTGGCCAAACCCTGGCATTCCTTCATAATTTATGCATTCGGGGAGAAAGTTGACAGTATTGTATTGTATATACATTTTTACGAGTACTTAAATGAAGGAAAGGAAAGGAAAATTTTCTACAAATACTATATTATATTATTATATTATTAGAAATTTTATACAGATGAATCATATTGGATCGTGAAAAGAAACGTGAACATTAATTGAAAATACCTTTTGAATTCTAATTGTGTGAATAGAATATGAAATTTAAATAGAAAAGTCAAACAAAAAAATCCGTATATACTATATATAGCCTTTCGAGTCGACAAAAATAAATTTCGAAAAATGATCAAGAGTAAATCTAAATGTATATATAGAAAAAGGGAAAAAATAAAAATAAATGACTAGAAAATTACGACCAATCACCAATGTCTATGACTTATGACAAAATCATTACAAATACTAGGGGAAATATTCTAATGAAGGACATATGCTTAAATGCTCCTCTTTTGTACAGTCTTTTACTCGATCGATTTACGATTAGTTTTCTCTCTGGCCAAGTTTTCAAAGTTAAAAGTCAAAAATAAAACGTATATATGTATCTATACTTACTAAGGGCACAGGAAAATATTACATATTATTATTACAAAAATAAACTACAACTAAGTATATGAACCGTTCATACTTATCTTACATATTATGTATAGATATAGTGGTAGGTATTTACCGATGTAGAGGATAAACAATTAAAAGTAAAAGCTTCAAAGAGAGAGAGCTTATGTATACAATATTAATATTATAACGACGATGAACACAGAAAATCTTTTACTTTTTTATTACTTGATTGTATAACATAAAATACGATAAAATGTGTATGAGGGTAATTGTTCAAAAAGCCTTTCTATATATATATTATACAGTCCGTTCATTTATTCGTGAGACTTTTGTTTTCGGAGAGTACGCGTCGAGTCGATGATGCCCTTGATTTTTGGATACGAAAATGAAAATTCAAATTTTATTGTGAATTTTCACATTGCGTAC
>JAIUND010001997.1:0-27129 GCA_034699125.1 Gisinianus flammeolus | reverse complement strand
TCTCAGAGTACGGATAAAACTATGCACATAAGGATTGATTGTTTTACTGTATTTAAGTTTTGTATTTTTAAAACCCCAGAATACAAAAACTCTCACCCCGTACAATCTAATGCAATACTAAACTGAAAGGATCGACTTGTCTTATCTGTTGTCAACATTTCCATCCATTCTCACACAAAAGTCTGTTCTCATTGTCACAGTTGGACAGTCTCAAACCCAAGCTATTTCCCCATTTTATAATTTCACGTTCTCAGCAAGTTCAATTTCAGAATTATACTTTCATTTCCCTTGTATCTCCTATATATTTCAAATAATTTACATCTTCTTGAGAAAATCATCGACAAGTAATTTAAAATGGCAGGCAATCCAAAACGTAGCAAAAATATTCCCCCTGGGTTTTCCAATTCCCGTAAAAACCAGCTAAAAAAACTAGATAAAAGCGGGAATACTAAAAATAAAAAATTAGGAAAGTGAGTAAGGTGTACAAATATACGAATGATACTGTTTATATGAATAAATAACTCTAGTTGTTTTCCGATTTGAATTTAATCAATCTTTGAGAATATTCAAGAATACTGTTAACTGCCATTAATCGTTTTTTCTGCATACACTTATTGAAATTTTTAAAAATTTTACCCACAAATACTCTTTGAAAAAATAAATGTTCATAAAAACAGGCTAGAAAAATGTAGCATAAATGTTCAAACAAATTGGAATTAAATCTTTTGTTTGTTTAAACACAAAATAAAAAATCCAAATTTTGAACGGTTGTTTAAACTGTACGTCCATGTTGGAATCCCAAAAGCACTGAATGTGATAGTAAGAGTGAAAAGCAAAAGTACAAAAGTGCCATTTGCCATTTGCCATTCATTCCATTGCATTGCATTGCCATCATCATTCAGTGAAACTCCAAAACTCTTCACTCTTCTCCTTTTCTCTCTTCACCAACCAAAAAAAAAAGGACACTCAACCTCAACACAAGAAAAAAGAACACAAAAACTCAAATGCTCTTCTCCGGCCTCCTCAATTATCTGTATATTCTGTACTCAACCAAAAAAAAGTGGAAAACACACGAAAGAAAACTCAAAAACACTAAAGACTTTTCATAGACATATACTTTTGGAAAAAAGTCGTAAATGGATATGTATTTAAATTTTGAATTTCGAATTGTGATTTCAACTCGCACTGCGAACCCAACCTCCAACCTCTATCTGCAAAATCGAACCTAAAATTTACTAAGCGGCGTTCAAGTTGCTCAAATTGACTTTTCCAAAAAAATCCTCCTTATTTACATATTTCCACCTTCAAAAAATCCAAACTTCCAACCTGAAAAAACCTAAAAACACTACCATAAATTTGATGATTTTTCCTCCTCCTTTTCATTGAATTCCCTCCACCTCCACTTAAAATCATTGAGATTCCTGTAGAAATTGAGATTCCACCCCCATTACATTACATTTGCATTCGTTTTCCTTTCCCACTTTCCACTTCCATCCGCTCTCTCTCTCTCTCTTTCTCTCTCTCTCTTTCATTGAAAACTCTCTCTCCAGACCTGGAAAACTCTCAAGAAACTCCACAGCTGAAGAGAGACTGTGGAGAGAGAAACTCTTTCTAGAATGGATGGGGGAAAAGCTCCTCACTTGACTGGATATTGACTGACTCTTGTAGATAAGTGACTCCTGACTAAAATGAAACCTTCAAGTATGTAGTTTGAACCAGGACGAGAGACGAGAGACGAGAGAATCTTGTCTCTCTCTCTCCTTCCTTCACTCTTGAGACATGGGAATTCACATTGTGTGTGATTGTGAAATGTGAACCCTCCCAAAAATTCCTACTTCTGCCTCTGCCTCTGCTTCTGCTTCTGAAACTGATACTGATGTTGATGCTCTAATGCTCTGATTCTGATTCTGATTCTGATTCTGATACGTATCGTCATCGTCATCATCGTCACAAGATGCCCAACTCTTCAAGTCATGTCTGTATTCTGTATGTATAAAATCCAAGTGAAAGCAATCCCATCCCATCCCATCAAATTTCCCTGACTATATATCCTTAGAAAAAAAAGAACATTCATCCATCTCTTTCCATGTGTAATGGAGGAATTCTTCCAAAGAGTATCTGCTGTCGAATCATCTCAAACAGTCAACAGACGTTCAACTCTCAACGCTCAACTCTCAATTTTCCCATCCCATAATAATAATAATGATAATAAAGTAATAATAATGGGGAATATCGTCACTGATATTTGCTCTCCATATATTTCCAGTTTTCCAATGTGCGATTGAAAGATTGAAAGATTGAAAGGACCACACCATTAATTTATGACACCCAAAATCACTTCCAAATACTTGAAAAAAAGTGATGGAACTATAGAGAAACTTTGGAAAGTGGAGAAACTGGAGAGAGAGAGAGCTCAAATTTGCTTAAATTCACTCAAATTCACTCAAATACTTACCCATTTTATTTTTAAATGTAGAAGAGTGTAAAAAAAAAGACCACGAGGATATTTATTTTCTATACTAAATTGCGGATGGTGAAATGATGTGAAATTGAATGGGGGGAGAAAAGTGAAGGAGGGGAGAAATTATTAGAGAAAGAGAGAGAAAGAGAGAGAGAAAAGGTTTATCATTATTCACATGGTGGAAAATTCTTTTGGGAGAAAAGAGGAAATGAAGAGGAGCGAGAAGAGAGAGACAGAGAGAAAAGAGAGAGGAAATGAAAAGAAATCCCAGAAGTATAGGTTTTATATCATTTTTTTCCCCCAATTCAAGTCAAGTCGGAGCAGGGCGAAGGGCAAAGGACGAAGAACGAAGGAAATGTATAAGAAGAAAAAAACAGGAATGGAAATATAAAAGTCCCTATAGAAAATGTGAAGGAGGGAAAGGATGAGAGAGGAAATCCTTAGTTTTTGAGGGGGGAGAGAGAAAGAAAGGAAAGTCTGATGATGAGAGAGAGAAAGAAAGAGAAGGGAGAGAAAAGTCGCGTTGTTGAGTGTGGAGTGTGAGTTTCATCTGGATTTGGTGTGTAAGTTTAAGTACAGGATTTATTTGCGGCAGTCTTAACGTTGAACGTTCGTCATCTCCCTTTTTTGCTACGGACTCAAACTCAAAATCAAAATGAAACTCAAGAGCTGTACAAGAGTGTGTTAAATAGAGATTGCAATGAGCTGATGAGAATGAGAATGAGGATGAGAATGAGAAGACGCCCTCGTCCACTTTTCTTTTTCACTTCATTTCCTTTCCATTCGATTGGATTGGATTGTATTGGACTCCACGTGAGGTCAACTTTACTTACGAACAGAATCCACTGAGTAAAATACGATATAAAATATCATTCTTTTTCCTACATACGAATTGGACGGTATCAGAAATTTGTTGGACTTGGACGCCGCGCCGTCGACTACTTTGCACTGTATTTTTCTCACGTATGGGCGCAAGTTCATTGATTCTTATCAGGAGGGAAGAGCAATATTTTCCGGATGACGACTACTTCACAAACACCACCGCAACCGAAACGCTTTGATTTTTATCTTCAACTTGGACTTGGACTTGGCCTTGAAACATTGAAATGGAATAAAAATTCCGCAATTACAAAGAAAAGGAGTGGATTTGAAATTACGGCGAAAAAGTGGAACTGTACACCAAAACTCTGGACTCTGGGCTTTAGACGGTGGTTAAATAAGAAATAAATGAGAGTAAAGACGTTTCCCTTAAACGATCCTGATTTGCCACCCTTTTCCACTTCACACTTGTCTTGATTCGTTTCTCTTATGTAACTTTGACTCTCCTTTCTGTCTCTCTCTCTATCTCTTTCTCTCCTCTCTCTCTGTCTGTCTCCTGTGGTCTGTGAATGTGAGTGAGTGAGACTGAGTTCATTTAGTCATGATGCCGAGTTGGTGAGTTCATTCTGATGGGCTTTCATTCCAACTCCAACTTTCTCGCTTTCCCTCTCTTTCACTCACTCTCTCTCTCTCTGTCTCTCTCCCTCTTCGTCCTTTTCCTCATCTTTTCCCCGTCGTTGGAGTTTCCACGTGGGTTTCATTTCATTGAATTACTTCTTGCCTCTGTTTCCTTCGTCTTCGTCTTCTCCTTCTTACTCAACTCTTGAGCTCTACATGCTCGCACTCATTCACATTCATAAGACAGGAAGACAGACAGACAGTCAAACATTCTCTCTCTCTCTCTCTCTCTCTCTCTCTCTCTCTCTCTCTCTCTCTCAGTTCTCTCACCATTCAGAAGCATGTAGAGCGAGAAGATCAAGATGAAGAGAGAGAGAGAGATAGATAGAGAGAGAAAAATCGATGGGAATGTAACATTTGTTAAAATATCTTCTCTCCAGTCTCAAGTCTCGAGTATTTTCACATCCACATTCATGCCAATTTCCCTCTTATTACACGAACATGAGAAACACGGAATTTTTCTCCTCCCTTCCCTAAGAAATCCGACTCACTCTCCTCTGTTGAATTCTCATCAGTTGAGGAGTTGAGGAGTTGAGGAGTTTTCCAGAGGAAAAGAAGAAGAAAGTGAATGTGAGGTAAGTAAGGAGAGAAAGAAAGAAATAGAGAGAGAGGGCTCAATTCCTTCGGAAATTCCGATGCCAATTCAAAGCAGGTTTTTCCTTGATTTATATAGAGATTTTCCTTCTCAGTTCTCCATCCTTAGGCAGAGTCATTAAGCAAAGAAAAGAATTTGTGTGAGGGAGCCAACGAGAGGAAAAGAGAGAGAGAGAAAGAGAGAGAGGAAGAGAGGAAGAGGGTTTTGAATTTTTAAGAATTTCTCCGGTTTCTTCTCCCTGGGACTATTTTTCCTACATGCTTGACTGTTTGAGTGGATTTGAGTTTGAGTTTTCCGAGGTTTAAGGTTTTTTTTTTTGTGGTTTAGCAAACCCCAAATCTGGGTTTCTCACTTTTCTCTTTCTCTTGTGAGTACAAAAAGAGGTGAATTTAAAAAAAAATCTGGTTCACTATTCATCAGGATTTTGATTATTATGAAACAGCTGCCTTTTTCTCGTAAGTACAGAGATTTGAGGATTTTACTTGTACCTTGAAGGATTCTCAAAATTTCGTGGAGTTTCAAGAATCAAATTAAAATATTTGCGGGAATTCAGACTAGTTTCATTGTACAAGTTTGACGCCGCTCAAAAACAATTCCGTTAAATTTATTACCACGTGAGTCTAGGTGATCAGGGTTTACCAAGTTCCGGACTGTGAGAACTAAAACAACAAGAATTCGTTCACAAAATCTTGTACAACATTCAGATTCCGTGATTTTCCCGTGTCAAAAAAAAAGCAAGAGATTTTTCCCACGGGAGGAAAATCTGTCATATATCGTCGGCTAACATGCAAAACCTCGTAACTCTTTTTGGCCCCGGACGATGAATTTATCGGCCCGTCCGTATAAACTCTAATGTGTGCAGAACAAAATCCATCGTCTGGGGCCAAAAAAAGTTACGAGGTTTTGCATGTTAGCCGACGATATATTACTCTGCCCAAACCTCCAAAAATACTTACAAAAAGTGGACATTGATTTTGAGCGTAAATAAACGGGAAATGACACGGAACGATGTTAGAACAAACAATATCAAAATCGAACATTGGTGTCGGTATGAACCAATAAGGAAACCCTAGAAAAATGTGTGTGTATGTAGTTCTATTAAAATTACGGACAAGTAATTTCATGGATACGGGTAGAAAAACGAAAGACAGTCAGCAGTCAGCAGTCAGCCATATAATAATAATAATAATACCAATGTAATTTTATATTCCACCGATGTGTATAAATAAATACGGGGAGAGAAAGTAAGAAGACAATGATGAATTATCATACAAACTCTCTCTCTCTCTCTTGTCTCTGTTCATTTTCACTCGATTTTCATTTTCATGGGGAGAGGAAGACATTCAAGACATGTACAGAAAAAAATGGTGAAGGACGAGAGACTCGCTTCTCTCCCTATATATCTTACACGTATAATAAATAATAATATTGTTGTGCTTTCGCATGTGCTTTTTCTTCTTTGGCTCCAGGCTACAAGTCCACACTTCCGTATCCGCTCGCTAATGTTGATGAATGTTCTCATTTTCATTTTCATTCCCCTTCGCCTTTTTCCTTCACCCCAACACACACAATACACATCATTTAATACAAAAGACAGAGAGAGAGAGAGAGAAAGAGAGTCGAGAAACTTAATACGCTCAGGAAATTTTACTCATTTTCCCCTGATGCCTACGCTCTATAGTCTTCACTCTTCACTTTTCCCAGTCTCATTCTCATTCTCACTTTGATTCCCTGTTTTATATCTGAAAGAGAAGCAACAGCTAAAATCCTGAAATACTGAAATTCTGTAATAACTAGAACTAGCGGGATCTCGAGAAAATACTTCCTCTGACCGAGTAAAGACTAGTTGAAAACGCAGTGGGGAAAAAAGGCAGGGAAAAAAACTCGAGACACGGAGGAAGAAATATCAGGGGAACAAAATCCTATACTGTGCTGTTCCAATGTAAACACATTGAGATACAAAATGTCTGTTGTTTTTGTAGTCTGTAGAGAGAGAGAGAGAGAGAGAGAGAGAGAGAGAGAGAGAGAGAGAGAGAGAAAGAGGGAAAAGCGGGGAGTGGAGATGGGCTCTGGGGGAAAGACATCGGAAACGGAAAGGAAGCATTTTCATTTAATGCTATTTGCACTCGCGTGCTATCAAAACCTACAATTCACTCAGACCTCTCAGAGTTACAACAACACAGCAACATCACACATAAATATTTCCTGTACGATATATATATAAATATATATATATATATAGGTAGCTTCTCAATAACGGTATATATATCGTATGTGTAGAAAAACATACAAACAATAACAAGCAAACAAAGAAACAGGAGGTCGACTGTCGACTTGACACGACTCGACTGTCCCAGTTCTAATTTCTCGTTTCTCATTTTTGCACTACTCCCACGAGAATCCTGATGAGAATTCGCATCACATTTTGTGTATTTTAGTATTTTCCCACTCTCATGTGCAAATTGCAAATTGCCAATTGCCAACTGCCAACTGTCGACTGTGGAAATTAGGAAATTAATCATCAATGTGAGAGATTTGAGGGTCCAGTCCATTTATTCCCTGTTGATTCATTGACTTGACATTGACAGCCGACAGCCATACAAATAATAATAAACAAATTGGCTATTAATTTCCAATTTGTTCAAAGTTCAAAGGATTCATCAGACCAAATTGACAAAACAGTTTTTGATGATGATTTTCCCAGTGTACTCACAAGATTTGGGAATTTTCCTTTCAATTTTACTCAAGTTCGACGCCGCTCGATAAATTAAATCGTCTTCACCCGGTTCCACTCCAACAATGGCTTGGAGACCATGTCTGTTCTTGGCAAAGTAAATTTTTTTTACGTCAATGTAAAATTTAAAACTTCCCTATTTTCGAATTAATTAATTCATTCTTGTTGGCGGGGAATATTTAATCATTTGTTTCTCTTTGCAGACTGAATTTTCAGTTTGGCATTCGTCAAAACCCGAATTGCGTCCTCACATAAAAATACAATTTCTCCCAACAAATTTCTCTTGTTTATGCACATCATAAAATCCAGTACAGTATATACAACACGGGGGAAAATGAAAATGAAATTGAAATGGACAGATAAAAAAGTCGACTGCGACGCGTTCAAGCATAAAACAAAATGAGGGCATTTAATTGCCAATTTTTTTTTCATTTTGGGAAGGATTTCATGTTGATGAGAATTTAGAAGGACTATAGAAAACTCAGAAACTAAAGAAAACTAGAAATTGGAATGTTTTTGTGCCCATATTTCCGCATTTCCCCTTATTTACGGCAGAGAAATTCAGGTTGAACGATTTGGAAGTTTTGAAGGTTTGTCTTTGCGGGGGGTCTGGAGAATTTTCATGAAGGTTTTCAGCGGGGATCAAAGTGGAGTGAATGGAATGAATATAAAACAAAAGTTAAATGAGGAAATGGGGTCTCGTCAGTCTTCCAGTCAGTCGTCCTCGTCCTCGTCGTCGTCGTCGTAGTCGTTTCTGGGAATTATGGGGAAATGTCACTCTGAATGAGTGTAATAAGTCCAAAGAATCGAATTAAAGTCTTGATTAGACGACAGTCGTCGAGTTGAGTCTCTCAAGTATTTTTTTTAAGAGCTGAATTGGAAAATCGACAAGCAAATCGACATGACTTGAACTTTGTCTTCCGGGACTTTTCTTCTTCGTCTTCCTTTTCGTCTTCTTCTGTCTTTAGTGTGCCTTTGTGCGCGATGTTTTTACTACGGATCCGTGAGTACACGGTTAAAACTTTCCCTTTATTTCATGTAGCCATGTTATCTTATGGACTATATGTAGAATGGAGAATGTAGAATTGGATTTGTCCTAGCATGTAGCAGTAGCATGTAGACATGTACATGTACTCATGTACTGAGTAGTGAGTGATCCGACTTTCTTCCGAGTTTTGAGTGTGAGACTTCTTGAGACTTGAGACTTCCGTCCTCGTCGCCCCCTTTTTTCTTATAGTCTCATAAAAATTCGTGGAATTTTTCATTTCCCAAGTTTTTGCTCATCCATTCCATTTGCCATCACTTTATAGCATTTAGTACGGA
The DNA here is from genome assembly GCA_034699125.1 of Gisinianus flammeolus. Taxonomy (NCBI): domain Eukaryota; kingdom Metazoa; phylum Arthropoda; class Collembola; order Symphypleona; family Katiannidae; genus Gisinianus; species Gisinianus flammeolus. The sequence goes on along the minus strand of JAIUND010001997.1, from coordinate 18,519 downwards.
GGAACGACATTCGACATTCGACAGTCGACATTCAACTTGGACATTTTTACCCTCAACTCAACTCTACATGCCACACGCCAAACGCCAAACACGCCAAACACCAAACGTGACTGAGACTCTCATAGCTGCCGATCTCTCTCTCTCTCTCTCTCTCTCTCTCGGCAGTAGCGGCAGACTTTCCCATGTGGGAAAAACACATACATAGAAGAACAAGAACAAGAACAAGAAAAACGATTCTTTACCGTCTATGTAAAAAAAAAAATACTCGGGTTTTTTCCCTCAATTTTCTATCCCCAATTTCCTCATTTTCTAAACGAGTTTCAACTTACACCAAACGACTTTCCCTGTATAAAAACGCCGCATTTCATCTCCCATCAAACCATTATTATTATTATTATTATTAAGCACACCAAAAATCATTTACATAAATGAATAGGGAAGTTTAAGCCAAGATTTTTCATCCACTGTAACTTCAAATTTTGGAACACAACGCGAAAAATTGTAAACGGCGTCGAACTGAAGAAAAAATCCGAATTACTCCCGTTTCTTTTGTTTCATACAAAATTGAGTTCAAAACTATTTTTTTGCATGAAATTGTATATTTTCCTAAAGGAAATGAATTTTCCTTCAAAAAATCTGTTCCTTTTCTATGCAATTTAAGCACAAAATTGTGTGTGCTTTACGAGAGGACAAATTTAAATAAAAAAAGATAGCTTACCCTTGAAATATCGATTCCATCTTGCATCACTTGACCCCTTAATTGAGTCCTCAAAAGGATTAAATTAGTTGATGGACACTGACTTGAACTGCCAGGACCACCAGAGCCAGAGCCCGCTAAACCCGAACAACAACCCGAACTCAAACTCAAACTCTCTTCATCACCATCATGAGCATTTTGATTGACTCGCTGATGATTTTGATTTTGACTGTTGTGATGATGAAGCTTTGAATTCTGTAGATTTTGATTATGACTGTGAATTTGTTGATGTTGATGCTGTTGTTGTTGATTTTGAATGGATTCCTCTGGATATCTTGATCCAGAGCCTGAACCAGAATACCCGGTCCCAGATTTCCCTCCCAAATGCATCATTGGAATGGAATAAGAGCAGAGTTCAAGGAATGGAGAAGGTGAGACGGACTCATATAAAGGCTCACTATCCTCCGTCGTCGTTTCCTCTTCCTCAGATCCTTGAGAATTTAATTTGAGACATAAATCCACTTCATCCACATCCACATAATTACAACTATCCGCTCCTGGTCCTGATCCATGATGATGATGATGATTGGATGAGGATTGCATCATGGACATTGACAATGGGAATTCCATGCCCCGCCCACAATTCGTAAAACTACAATTCACTGCTTGATTTTGTGGTGGTGGTGGTGGTTGTTGTTGTTGTTGTAGATTTTTACATGAGAGGAAATGATGCGGATTATTTCCTTTGAATTTGAGTCCATTCATTGTAAAATTCGGGATTGGGACTTGTTGAATAGTTTTATTATGGGATTTTGAGCGGGATTTTAATGAGGGTTGATTAAATGTTTTATGATATCGCGTGTAATTGGCTTTGTAACTTTGACTCTGACTGTGAAAATTCTCCATGACGGGGGGAGATGGATTCTGATGGGAGGATTTCCATTGATCCATTGAAATTATGAGTTCGGATGGTGGTTGAGAGGAGTGAGGATTTTTCGGATTGTTTTTCGATTTATTGCCAGATGATTTAGTAATGGAATTAGAGGGATTTGTGAGGGTGAGGAATTTGGGGGGGTTCCAGGAGCTGTAGAGGGAGGACGTGAGTGGTGGTCCTCCACAGGAGGAGGAGGATGAAGGAGGAGGAACGATTTGGGAGGGGATCGTGGAGGAGACGATCGGGATCGGTGGTAATGGACTTTGCACATATTTCGGATTTATCTTTGTACAATTATTGCTCTGCTGTTGTCCAATTTGATTATTTTTAGTCACAGGATATTTGTTTTTGTTTTTGATTTGAGTTTGAGTGGACTCATCATCAATTGATTTATTTGGGATTTTACTTTGATTTTGAGATGTTTTCCGGAGTTGTTGAACGGCTTGAAGTAGCCGTAGCCGATCATCTAAATCACTCACTCCAATGGCCTGAAAATATTGAGATATTGAGGCGTACATATCTTACATGTAATTCCATCATATTTTAGTTTTCAGTTTTATAGTGAGAGAAATGAAAGAGAGAGAGAGAGAGAAAGAGAGTTTAATGAGAATTGCTTTGAATTGTATTTACCTGTAGATCCAACTCGCCGATTTCCATGCAAATATCTAGCTCGTCATAACCATTCTCTAGAAATTTATCGAAATAATGGGCTGATTCTAAAGTGTGGAGCCAGTCGTAGAGTTCCTTTTGCGTTTTAGTCCTCTCCCGATCTCGTTGCTGGTGGTGCTGATTCAGCTGGTTTGGGTTTGAGTTTGGGTTTTGACTACTGTGATTGTGATTGTTGTGAGTTTGGTGTTGTTGTTGGGTTGAGTCGGAGGATTTGGACAATTTGGCTGTGGTCATTTTACCGTCTTACTCATTTTTACATCCCGTCCTTTCCAATCTGAAATCCATACAAATCCAAAATGTAGTTTTACAATCACTCACAAGTTCTCATTGAGTAGACAATGAAAAGCAATAAATACAAATGCAACATGCAAAGACGATCATGTAACTACTCCCCTAACATTGCCATAAATCCTTGAGTAGTGACAAACGGCGTTGAACTCAAGCAAAATATTTCATATTTTCCCTAGTTTTCTTATCTAATATTTAGTTAGTTTGTTGTCACATTTAAATGAGCATTGAGAAAATGAACAGTGAGGTCATTTGTAATGTTTTTTTCTTTTTTGTAGAAAATCTGCAATGAATTTAAATACGTTGAAATCCCCACCCGAAAAAAAAGTCATTTATCCCGCATGGAAAGGTCGTCCATACTGTTTACATACTTAATTTTAAGGCTCGTGTCTAAATGTAACGGAGTCTCGTTTGGCTGTCTTTGATTGCCCGTTTATACCATTTCTCCCATTGTAACTTTTATTTAATTCTAATTCTAATTTGCTCTGTTTCTGTTTCTGTCTTTCTGTAGGTATTCATTTCCCCTTTGAAACTCCCCAAATCCAAACATCCAACCAAACATTCAAACTCCAGGCGAGTGAGTTGAGTTGAGTTGTGTTGAGTCTCGAATTTCAATTTCTTTTCTCTGTCATCCTAATTCCAACTCCAACTCCAATTTGATACTGATTCTAATTCTAATTTGCACTTTACACTCGATGGAGACGACGGAGACGGATATTTCCTTGTGAGTTTGAATTGGAATTGGAATCGGAATCGGAAACGGAATCGAAATAGTCGGGAATTCTATCTCTCTCTCTCTCTCTCTTTGTGTATGGAAGAATCCTCCTCGATATACTCTCTGCAAACCTTAAGCCTTGAACGTGAAGCGGTGGGTAAACTGGGGAAGGTTAGAACAACACAAAGAGACAGCACCAGAAACACAGAATACAGACACAGAACACAGACAAACATGCCAAATGACACAAAGCAACAAATTCAAAGCAAACAAAACCGGGACGGCTGCTTGTCAGGAGTCGATAAAAGGAAGCTTCCGTCTCCACAGTTCTACATTCTCAGAGGGAGAGAGAGATAGAGAGAGAGTGAATTTTTAGAGGTATTAAACTTGTTTTGGCGATAGCTCTACAGACTACAGATACATAGCAACAAAAAAATAAAGCATCAAAGACCAAAGGAAATGTGACGACGATGTTGAAACAACGAAAATGAAACGAAACGAACGAGACTGAGGCAAGAAAAAGAACACAAATAGACGACGCTCTTAAACAACTACACAAATATACACACAACTGTATGTATATGTAGACAGAGGCAAAGGAGAGAGGAGAGAGGACAAGTAAATACAGCTCATCTCTCGTCATCTCATCTCATCTTAAAAAGAAAAAAAGAAAAAGAAGTTGGCACATGGGGAAAACACCAAGGGAAAAAATTGTATCTTGTTCCCTTTTCCCTTTCCTCTTCGTTTCGACTTCAGCTTGAGCTTCAACTTCGGCTTGAGCCTCCCAAGGCGTTTTCCTCCACACACATTGTTAAATGTCCGTATATAAGGCTAAAACACACACAAGAGAACAAAAAATTGTCTGGAAGGAAAAGTAAAAGTAAAACGAAAATGAAAACGAAACTAGAAAGCAGATCAACTTCAACTTGAACTTCCGTGCCAATTTGTGTGACATGAAAAACCCGAAAACAACAGGAAAAGTTTAATTCTATTTGTATATTCTGGACTTGGATTCAAAATGTATTTCGTAAAGCGTAAAGTCGCGCATATGATGCAGGGATTTAAGGGTCATTAATACAGAAGATTAAAGCAAACGGCGTCAAAGTCCACCAATGTTTTGCTTTTTTACCATTAACGCTCAAAAAATCCAGCTATAGCATAATTATATACAGAAAAGGTGGAAAAAAAATCTTTAGTGTAAGATAAAATCGGGGAAATCCCGGATTTGTTGTATCTGTATATTTCACTAAGGGAAATCCCACGTGGGAAATGTTAATTTTCTTGGAAATGGAAGTGAAAATTGAAATTGTCAATTTTGTTAATGCATTCCCCCCGATGCCTTCACAATGAACTGGGATTTAAATTTGGATTTGGATTCGGATTTCCTACTTACAAGCCAAAAAAAAAGTGAATTCCAATTTATAAATTTGAATTTGAATGCAATGGCAAAGGGAAATGCAAATGCAAAGTCAAAGTCGAATTTCAATGAAAATTGACTGGATTTTTTTTCCAACTTTTCTACAATCTACATTTCTACATCGAAGGGTTTTGAAGAAGGGAAAAAACTTGTTGACGACACGTCCACCTCCATTCAAAGTGAAACTTGCTAAAAAACTAGAAAAACGACCAAACAACCAAACAACGAAACAACAAAAAAAACAAAGTTTTCTAATCGAGTAAAAATGTAAACAGAAATTGTTCGATTTACTGGCGGGGTGCTCTAAATTCTAAATTCTAAACTCTAAAAAAACGGCCAACTTTGTCAGTTCCAGTCCTCACCTACACTTTCTGACTTTTCCCGTATAAAACCCGGGTTTTTCATGAGGAAATTCCCAGTCGTCGTGCTGTATTCGCAATCTCATTTCATCCGACTCATTAAAAAGTTTTTTTATTTTTGAAGAGTTCACAAATTGAACTTGTACTTTTTGCTCTCTATTTAACTTTGACGTTTTCTCCACAATTTTTGCAGGGAGAAATTAAACTTTTCTGTTTCTTTTTCTTATTCCAGAAAGTATATTTCCTCCACTTTTTAATATCTTGCACTTAACTTTCAAAAAAAAAATTCAAACTGAGCTCGTTCCAGTTGCAAAACACAAAAAAAACCCCGAAAATAACAAGGAAATTTAATGCATGCGTTCGCGAAATTACTCAAGTAATGGAGCAAAAGAGTGGGAGAAGAAATCCAAGATGCGGAGTCAATTAATTGAGGACAAAAAAAAAGGGGAACTCGGCACCAAACCGCAAACCGAATCTGAATTCAAATCCGAAAGCTCAAAACAAAAAAAAAAAAACAAGGAAATTCCTCGCCTTTTTTTATCGTCCTTTTCTTGTCGAGACTTTTAGTTTCAGTAAAATTCGCAATTTTCAATTGGAAATTGGAAATTCACTGCCAGAACAAACTCAAATATCAAAATGAAAATGAAAGTGGAATGGGAGCAAGAAAAAAAAATTCTGAATTCCAGAGTCGACAAGTTGTAGGAAGGGAAAAAAAGCATGAGCTCGTGGAAATTCCTCAAGCACAAAAAAAAACAGTCTGCTCTCTGCCATTTCGGAAGTTTTTCGGTTTCTCCCTTTTCCGTCTCAACTCTGTGAACATTCAGTTCCAGTTCCAACTCCAGACGGAAGACGTAATGAGTTTTTTCCTCTCTCTCTCTCAATTCAGATTCAAATAACCGAACCCGAATTTCACACCTAAACAAATTTAATATGCGTTCATCTCCCGTCTCTCTCGTTTTCGTCCGAGAGAGAAAAAAAGGAGATTCGATCAAAAGGGAAAACAAACATCAAACTGTCAGTGGTCTTCAGTTCAAAGTCCAAAGTCCAAGATAAACAAAAGACTTTTTACTGTGTATGTACTCGTAGAAAATCTCAATTCTCTATTCTCCGACCAAAGACCACCAAAAACTGAACACTCCATGTAAATAAATGTATTTAGGAAATTGAAACAAACGGACAAAGAAACTTTTTTTGACAACCACAAACTAAAATGCGATGGAAATAATAATAATGTTTTTTAAACAAGCTCCTCACGCACACGCACATTTTCTGACGGGAAAAAAGGGAGTAAAAGTGAAAAGAAAAGTTAAGTACGTACATAATATGTAATACAGTAAAAGTAAAAAACGTGTGATTAATCCAAATTTTTCCACTAACTGACCTTTGCCCATTAGAAACTTTCCCTTTGGTTCCCACGGAATGTCACAGTCACAGGTCACACACACTGTACATTACATTACACACACCTCACTCACATACACATGTATACAAAACTGAGGAAACTCTGACACTGACAGCAGCAACCAGGAACGGGGAACAAAATGATGATGATGATCCTCATCCGAGGAAAAACACACGTGGACAAAAAGAAAGTCTGTTAAAAAAAACTGTAAAAACTTTCTTCCCACACCACAGACGGCCGACAAAACTTTTTTCTTCTTCTTCTTCTTCTTCTCCTTCTTTTTTTCCTTTCACCTTTACATATATAAAAACAGTAAGAAACTTTGGCCTTTTGTGAAGAACAAACTGAACGTAAAACTATCCAAATGACACTCGATTATCATTTATCATTTTATTTACCAATTTGCGGTGAGGAATTCCCTCGTATACATTTTCAGAATTTTATATACTGTGGAACACTAAAAAAGAAAATCGTCAAATCCCGTTTTTAATATTTTTCATGTCGGAGTTCCACGCCGTTTAGGACTGTCCTCATTAGTTCGCATTCCTGCAATTCACTACAGAATCTACCTAAGATATTCCGAAGAAACTCAAGTCCGAAAACCCAACGAATGGTTAAAGTAAAACATGGAACTTCACGATCTAAAATTGTTACCTTATGAATTGAACGTAAGATACAAAAGCTTTGATTGTGCAATCAAAGTACAAAAAAAACACTCTAACTCAAAGAGATCACTTCACGATCTGTGATTTCCATATAATATAGAACAAACTGAGAACAAATTTCACCATATACAATACAATAATTCAGAGGAAAATCCGGGAAATCTTTCGCTCTGGCTCGTCGTTCGTTCACTTGACGGCAGTTGCCTTCAGACTGACTCGTTTCCTATTGTCAGTCCCCTCTTTTCTATACACTTCCTGCTTCTGCTTCTACATCTACTTTTGGACTCTCTCTCTCTGTCTCACTGTTCCTTTTCCAACTCGGGAAACTCAAACGAGCTTCCACGCTCATCCTCGCTATGTATATTTGGTAGGTATGTACCTATGTGTACTTAATGTGTAGGAATTCTGATGTGATGTGATGTGATGGGATTCAGCTGCCGACTTTACCTCCACATTTACAAACACACACACATACACACAGACAGACACAGAGCAGCTTTGCACTTGTACATAGATATACGATTGGACTGGAATGTTACACACTCTCACTTTTACTATTACTACTACTTTTACATGGATGTGTGTAACTGTAGAAGTGTAGCTGTAGATTGTGTAGCTGTAACTGTTGGGTTCCCGATTCCATTCCATTTAAAATTCCAGTGTCCTGACTCTTGTCAAATCATATACGGGGCTGTCTTTATGGCTTCGCACATGTCAGCTGCTCCCCCCACACTTTCCATCCTAATCACCTTGTCAATAATACTCAATAATACTCTCGTACATGACTGACACAGTCTGTCTGATCCTGAGTACGATTTTTATGCAAGCTAATAGGTAGTTTAGGAAATTGAGAATGGAAAGGAGGGAAAGAGAAAGAGAAAGAAGAAGAAGGAAAACGAGCTGTGAAAAATAAACGAGCCATATTTTTTCATTCCTATAGTTTTCTATATACCGAAGTACATATACGTATTAGCGTTTTATTAAGAGAGAGCAAAAGAGCTCTTCTAAGGATTCCTTCATCATTATCATTATCATCATTCTCGTCCCTTTTCCGTCTCGTATTTAGTATGTAGAATGTGTAAATTGTAGATTGGGGATGTAGACTGCGGGAATGCGAAGGAGGAAAAGTATTGGGCTCATCTGTCATTTTTAATACTCCAATTTTAATATTCTCAAAGGATTCTGAAGTCCCGCCCACATACATTCACATTTCTATGTACATTTTATTATTTGAAGTCATGAGCCGACTGCGGCTGGTCGCTGTTGCTGTTGCTGTCAGCATGCACTCTGTTTTTATTTTTGTGCAGTCGTCGGTCACAACTCGGTCAAATTGAAATCCAATAAGAAAAGCAAATGGAAATATTTAATTGTATTCTAGTTGGACGCCGATCAAATTTGTTTACTGAGTATTCCACGGAGGTAGTTGTAGTATTCGTGGTTGCAGTTGACTCGTGGTTGGGTTAACTTTCTTGTCAGCATTTATTGATGTATTCTTTGTTTTGTTGGTTTTTGTTTTTGGTTGGGAAGTGAAAAATAAAATCCATACATTTTCAATAGTGAATGTGAACAAAATGAAAGATACGAGTGGGACTTTGACTGAAAAAAAGGGGAATGACATTTTCATTCATTTGGAATTTGTGATTTGCGACGTTTGTGACGTTGGACTTAAACGTTGAATTGAATTGAATCCTCGTCCTCAAGATTCTTCCGTTCTTCCCTATTTATACTTTTTACTTGGTATTTTTTGTATTCATTGGAAAAGACGAGAGAGAGAGGAGGAAAAAGTTGTGTGGAGTTTTTTGTTTTTCATTCCTCTAGTTGTCTTCTTTTTGTTGTGTTGCATTTTGTGTCCGTCTCATTCTCATCTTCAACTTCATCCTCATCCGTGATCACTCGAATTCGAACTTGTTCGTCTTCAACTTCTTTTTCTCTTGCTCTCTCTCTCTCTCTCTTTCTAGTCACTGTTTCACTTGAGCCTTGAGACTTGACTACTATTTTACCCCGCTTTTCCCTGTAATAATGTTATCCTTTTCATCTATTTCATCCAGAGTTTTTTCTCCTCACTTCCACTCACCGTTTACCCATTTCACCATTCACCGTGTACATAAAACTACGATATATCCAACTGTTTCCCCCGTTTTTTCCCGAGGAGCTCTCTCTCTCTCTCCAGCTTATCTATCGTGTACTTTTTACCTTGTACAGATCAGATATATGGAGAATCGAAGAGGGGAGAAAAAATCCAAGAGATATATCTAATGGCTAATAATACTCAATCTACGATACAATGAACAATGTGTGGAGGAGTCTCCTGTATTCTCTGTATATGGGCCACCATAAAATACAGACAAAAAAAATTACAGAGAGAGAAAGACGAGAGAAAGACTTGTGTGTGTTTTTTCCACGTTCTCCCGAATTCGAATTCATCTTCTCCACTACTGGAAAACTGGAAAACTGTGGAAAACTCGAAACTCGGAAATTCGAGACTTTGGAAATTCAGTTTCGGCATAGGGATTCAAACTGTGTGTGTGTGTGTAGACTCAAGTTTCTATTACATTTTACTATTACTCGCATTCAACAACATGGTGTGTGTTCTTGGGCTATATTACATTACGTTATTATAGGGACGGACTTTGGAGCCGAAATACAGAGAGAGAGAGAACCTGGAGAACTGGAGAGCGAGTGCACGTGCTCTGTTTCCCCAAAAAATAGGAAAATAAAAAAAAAGGAAGGAAAGTTGCATTTCACTTATGTGTCAAGTCGAGTACAATTCAGTCCTAATGCTTTCACGGACTCACACCAACACCAACATCAAGCTAACTCGAAGAAGGGACAGAGAGAGAGACAGAGTCAGAGAGAGAGAGAGAGAGAGAGAGAGAGAAAGAGAGAGAGAGAAAAGGAGACGCGGAAATTATAGATTCTCGAACCACGAGTGTTGGAGCTGGAGTTGTTTAGATTTTCCAATAAACTTTGTCTGTTTCTTCTTCTTCTTCGTCTTCTTCTTCGTCTTCTCCGTTTTCTTGTCGCTCTGATGGAGTAAAGACGGAGATATTGGATTAACTCAAAGTCGAAGTGGAGTGTGTACACACTACATTTTCTCGTTCGCTTTTTTCTATCTGTATATTTTTATTTTTATTTTTATTGTCATTGTCTCAAATTGTAAGATCGTGCTCCGTTTCTTTCCTTCATTTAATTCCCATTGATTGTCAGTGTGCATTAACTTATGTATGTACCATATATGTACATGCGTTTGTGTGTGTGTTTTTGTTTTTTGTACCTCTGTGTGCATTTTACCCATTTTTAGCTAAGGATTCGCTTATTGTTAGCAGTATTTTGTTGTGGTGATCTTCTTGCGATTCGTGAGCGCAGAGAGGACAGAATTTCTCCATTAATGATGTTGATTTCTCATTGATAAAATGTCATAGGAGTGTCCATTTTTTTGTGGGATTTCGACGCCAATCGAGTATTTTCAACACATTTTGCTGACTCCTCAGTGGCAGGATGCAGGATGGTCTTGTATCTTTACATTTAGAACTTTTTTGACTTTCTCTCTCATTACAAAATCCATGAGAAATCTGAAATCCCGGCTGTATTTTAAAATTGACGACATGCAAAGTCAAGAGAAATATAGAAAGAAAACACAAACACAAACAGAAGAAGAAGACGAAAGGAAATTGCATGTTGCTTCTGTCTTTTTTGAGTTAAATACTTAATAGTTTTGGGAATAATGGAGAGTTTCTCAGCTCCATTAAAATAATTTTTGTCCCTTATGATATTGCAAAAAAAAAAATGAAAAAAAACAACATGATTTTCTCTTGGGTTATTTATTATTTAATTTGCGTGTCTCTCGTGTTCGTGTCTTGGACTTGAGTGCAAACTGCAATACATTACAATATGACAATTCAACTTTAACTGACGACGAACAATGATGTGAAACCATCACATCGTTTTCCTATAAATCCCAAAACCAACTTCAACTCTAAAGTCTAAAGCATTATTAATATTACATCGTTTTCAAATCTTACAGGAGTTGTCCTCTCGTGAAAGTTTTGTGTGTGGGTGTGTGTGTGGGTGTGGGTGTGTGTGTGTGTGTGTGTGTGTGTGTCTTTTTGCAGAAATGACACGAAGCTGCATGGAAAGGCCAGTTTTTTTAAAAGATGAATCCGATTAATTTTAATTTCCCTTCCTGGCTCTGGATATTCAAATGAGATGCGGAATTCTACACATTCTACATGGAAAATGGCAACTTTGGGCCATGAAGTCATTTCCCATGTACATTGTATACGTATTTTAGTATTCTACACTAACAATAAACTCTGCATATAAGATATCTACAGATGTATTTCTATTGCTCATGCTAATTTCTAACGTAAGTCTAATTCTGATATGTTCTGCATCACATCCCACAATCCCAAGAGGCCAAGAGCGCACAGCATCTAATTCCAATTCCACAAAAAGAATCCAGGAAAAATAAAAGGAAAAAGACGGAAGCTTGTTAATTTTTATGTGTAAAACTTTTGATTTAGCCGTGTTATGTCATGAAGCCGAGTAGCCGTGTTTCGTTTTTTTTTCTTCATAAGAATTCCTCTTTTTTTTTATCTCATCTCTCTTTTTTTTCTTTTATATCTTTAATTCCACTGCTTACAAGAGCAAAAGCAAGAGAGTTCCGACTACAAGATTTCACATGAATAATGAATACAAATGAGTGGGAGAGTTTGTTAATTGCTCATTCCTTTATCTATATGTATTTCTATTTCCCCTTTTTTCCTATCTTCCCCGCTTTCCCCTCTCTTGTACCACATATTTTTGGAACTTTCTTTCTCGGTCACATCAACTCCCAATTCAATTATTCAAATCCCCACGAATGAATTCAAATGACATGTAATTTTCTAATTTTTCTCCATGACCAAAAGATAATAATAATTAGGGACAAGTAGAAATGTGCAAAGGGAACGGAATCAAAGAATCAATAAATTGGATTTTGCAAGAGTTTGACGCCGCTCACGTATTTTTCTCGGATTTCTGGCGCCATTCTCTAAGGTTAATTTGAATAACGATTTTTCGGCTAAATGAAACAGTAAATGAGAATCCATTGCAACAAAAGTAAAATTTAAAAATTACAAATGATCGGGCTGAACTATATTAATTGACAAAAATCACCGTCAGGGTGTGAATTGTATGTACATGTATGTAAATCTAATGAGAGACTGAAACGGGAAAGGATATAAAGAGATTTACTTGATGAATGAGTGACGTTGATTCTATTGTTTACATTCTCAAAGGCCGTGATTACAATACCCAAATTCTCGTAATGTATATCGTAATCACGATGGACGCTGGCTGACCATAAGTTCATGACCTGTGGCCATGCACTCCAATGCTAATTAATACTTGTCAGCTGACTAACTGACGCATTCTCTCTCTCTGTGATTCTCCACTCATGGATGTTCATGTTCATATTCATGGACTTGAGAGGCAAAAGCTATATGGTGAAATTGTAATGGTAAATAATGGAAAAGGACCAACGAACGAATCAACAAGACAAAAGAGAAGAGGAAAATAAAGAAGCTCTCTCCAGCTCTTTCATTAGTCTAGTGTAAACACACGTTTCAACTCTCCAACTCGGTCATTACCTCTATACAATCTACAATTACGAGCCCCACAGACAGAGAGAGAGAGAGAGAGAGAGAGAGAAAGAGAAAGAGGATTCGATTGATTTTTATTATGTTTAATTTAACCGGGGGCCATTTATTCTCTTTATTATGAGAGTGTTCTGTTGGTATGTGTATTCTATGTACAAATAGTTGGGGGATTTCTATTAAATTCATTAGCATTGGTATTCGGATATTAGGGAATTAAGAACCACCGCAAATAAATTGAAAATGCAAATAAAGTTCATTAAAGCTTGTAATTTGATTAGATTTTGCATTACATTACCACATTACATTTGAATTTTCATTTCCATTTCCATTTAAAATTTCAATTTGAAGCAAAGTGTCTCTCTGCGGATTCATCATAATATTTTATATTTTCTCAAGTGCGATTGCTTCATGTGGGAAAGGTTTTTTTGGCTTTTATGATTAATTTACATAGGGAGACTTTTGGTGTCAATCCAGTTCAAATTTCGAATTTCATTGGATGGATATTATTTCTGCTATGTATTGCCTAACAATAAGTAAATAAATAGTGAAGTATTAGTAAAATTCATTTATTTGTCGTGTGTAAATACTCACGTTAATTATTGTGATGGCGATGATGATGATGCTCACATTAAATCCATATCCAAATGCCAAATATGAAATACCAAATTTCAACACAGTTCTTTAATAAATTCACCAGTCACACGAGATTTTGTCATTTTAATTTGTCACAGATTTTCTCTTTTCACACATGATTCACAGGGATGAAATCAGTTGCTGAACTTCAACGCCATTTATAATTATTAAACGTATACGCAATGTCTAAACATTTAGGTGTACTTTCGATACTCCATTGCTGCAAAACTAAAAATACACTTCTTGAATTCACTTAATCAGCTTGACAACTGAAATATCTTCATATAAATAAACAGAGTAGTCACTTTTACACTCGCATTAAAACTTCCAACTGCCCAACTATAATAATTAATTCCAGTTTCCAGTACAAGTAATGTAAATGAAACAGGAAATTCAATGACACGAACGATGTAATGGAACTGGGTTTTTGTTTTGGTTTTGTGTATTTAGTATTTACGCACTTCCATTTGCTAAATCATATTCCTATATCCAATATCACTATTTGTATTGTACACTTTGTACATACATCCACACATATTTTTATTTGACGACTTTTGTTCTCCACCACACAGCCACACACACACACACACACACACAAATAAAAATATTACAATGAGAATAAGCGAGAACAAGTATGTATAAAAATACAAATACAAAATACACAAAATACAAAATACAAACACACGGAGAGAAAAAAATGGGAAATATAAAAAGGGCCCTTACACTTTTTCGTCTCCCTTCATCCTCTCCTCTCCACTTTTGAAATATGAATGAAAATGAACCGACGGTGCAACCGAGCGAGATCCCTCAATTCTCTCTCCCTCTTTCTCTCTCTCTCATTCTCTTACTTACTTCTTTCTCATTGTCAGATTAACGAGAACGATAAGATTTTGACTTTAAATACAAATACAACTTGTAGGTATACCATCGCCATCACCATCACCATCCACATCGTATCGTAAGTACATTTACATTTACATTACATTGAGGTGCATTCCACCTGGGGCATCGACTACCTGTACAAAATATACGAGTACACAGTGTGTACTCGGAAATACATACATATGTACTAGTATAACCATGTTTGAATACTGTACGTACAAGTACACTGTAAGTACAGTGTACCATTAGACTTGGGAAACGTGTGTGTGTGTGTGTGTACTGTGTACTTACATACAGTATTACTTATACGCTCCTCATCTGACGTCTCTTCGTTGTCCTTCTCAGTTCTCATCGTCAGTTCTCACCGTCGATCCAACAATTAAATGTATACATATAGGAAATGCATTTTTTCTGAGCGTTGTGTAAGCATGAGGATTATCATATAAAATACATACAATGACTCTGTAAGTCTGTAAACTCTGTGGTACATATAGATATTAGATACAGAAGGGAAATTAAACTTGAACTTATCGTTCAAGTCATAATGTCTGACGATTAGACGATTCTTACATGCTGTACATGTACATTTACGCGATAAGTTTACGCTTCACCAGCGCGGTGTGAGTGTGAGTGAACGACTATGGACTAGGTATATACGAAAAGAAAAACCAATTCCTCAAATTTCTTTCCTTTTCCTTCCAGTGTAATTTCCCCCATGTTTTTGTCCAACCCCGTCCTGTAACTACATTTACATATCTGGGTGAAATGCGTATTTTTTCTTAAACGGCGTCCAAGTCCCACAATGGATTTTTCATGCAATTTTCATTTGTATCGTACACTTCATATTAATCGTTAGAATTTAGTGTTCAATTCATTTTAAACAGTGAGCAAGAGCCAATACTGTTCATTTATTGTTAGTTTCGATACTCGATATACTCGATATGATATTATGATATGCTAAAAGTCATAGGAAATGGGCGGAGTTTGTAGTTCACATCCAACATACAAATACAAATACAACATGGGGTTTCTCAATATATTATATTACATATATAAGTATACTAGTACAATATTCTTTCGAGTCGTCTCTCCTCACAATCCTCAAGTCGAGTTGAGAGTAGAAAATTGAGAATGGAGCTCTGAAGAGAGTAACTAAAAAAAAAGGTTGACAAAAAAAACCCCCAAAAAACGTACAAGAGCCCTCCACAATCCACAGTCCACAGTCCACACAGTAAATAGTAAATACTCACTTGCTCATGACTCCTTACAACTACTGTACAACGTGCAGTGTAAAAATTCAAAGGTGTATGATGCGTTCAACTTGACTTGGACTTGGACTTCAACTCGCCTCACAAAACCAAACCCACACAGAGAGAGAGAGAGAACCACGAAAAATAACCAGAACCAGAAGTAAAGCAGAAAGAAGCTGCCGATGCTGAGGAAACCTGTAGACTTGCAACTGAATACTGAATACAGAACACAGAAGACCAATGGGAAAAAGTAATAACAATGAATACTTTTTTTGTATGTATACTTGCTTCAGCCTTTAGACTTGAGATTTGAGATTTTAGAGGACTTTACACAATACGATTCCGAATGAAAAACGGAGAGTTCTCTTCTCATCATCATCTCAATACTTCTCATACTCTTTTCACTAAAACCTAAAACTGAAGCAGGTTCTTTCTTTTCTCTCTCTCTCTCTCTCTCTCTCTCTCTCTCTAGGTTTCTCCATGTTGAAATTCATTGTAAAACTCGATCTGCATATGATTTCGTACACAAAACAAATACGCACAGAGTATTATAGTATTAGAAAAGGACGACGCTGAGAGAGACTTAAATGAAAAACCCCGTCATATGGTCGAAATTATACAGTACTTATATAACTTATATCTTTACCTGTATCTGAATTCTGTATTCTGTATATGTATTTCTATTGCATATATAATATACGGATAGTCAGTACCTCACGATGAGAACAACTTACATTGAGGCAATCATGTAATTTTTTTCCTTCATTTCCCTCCAGCTCTCTTTTTTACTATTCACTTTTTTTTCAAGCATCTTCTTCTTTTATTCCTTTCATATTACAATATATAGGTATATGTTTTGAGAGAGAGAGAGAGAGAGAGAGAGAGAGTCCCGAGTCCTGTGTATGAGTCAGGAGTTTTTCAATAGGCCCACGGCATCCACACAGCTTACTTTTTTTTCCTCTTCACTTCTCTGGCTTTTCAATTGCTATCGTATATGTATTGCTATTACGATTGCAATTCTTCCTGCCATATTCCTTGTGCAATCTCAGGTAGGTCTAATGAGAGAGCTCCAAAAGGTAATAGCAAAAGCAATAGCATTCGTAATAGTAATAGGGATTCTTCATGTAGAACATTGTGTAAAGTACAGTGTACACACTGCTGCATGCTTAGTGCATTAAAGATCTTCGAGAGAGAGAGAGAGAGAGGGAGGGAGAGAGAGAGAGAGAGAAGAAGAAGAAAAAGCAATGAAGATGGTAAGTACAGGTAATGATATGTGTAATAACCATGTAATTTTTTATGGGGGCCTCATAATGCTCATCGTTAGAAGCTTGTACTGTACGGAAATGATGCTTCTGGTTTCACTTAGGTTCAAAATTCAAATTCAAATTCAAATCCAATGCAATTATAATTGATAACGGTACCGATCAATATAAAACTTGTAGAGTCAAAACTTACCTTCACACTGTTATATACAAAAATATCCGAAAATGTTACAAACGGCGTCGAAATCCTACAAAATGTGAGCTAACGCGTTTTTTCCTTTTCCTGTTCTTTTCAGCCTTATTTTATTCAAAAAAACTTCATTTATTTTTCTGGATGACTTTGATGAGAAATTCGAAGCCTATATTGATATTAAATTCAGATTTCTATTCACGCCTTCACAATTGTCCTTGTTTTGGTTTTTTGAACTCCTTTAACTCGAGAAATTTCAACATGTGGATTTTAAAATATATCGTAGGTATAGATTATGAAATTCGTGTTTAGGACATTGTCTCTCGTATATACATATAGTTACTCTTCAATTAAATAATTAAAAGATCGTGAGAGACTTTAACTGTGGATTTCATAATGTCTAATGTATGTAATTTTTTTGTCTATCTCTATACATACGGCTATTCAAATATCTCAAATATCTGTATTTTGCAGCAGCTCGAGCACCGGTTTGTCACGTCCAAATTCCAAATTCCAAATTTCAAATTCTAAATTGTGCATTCGTTCAGTCTTCATTCTTCATCCTGCATTGTAATTGTAATTGTAATTGTCATTGTACACTCCTTAAATTCGAATTTGACTTGGAATTCAATTCCCATACAGCCATACACTTTCAGTGTGCAAAAAAAAATTGTACACATTGTGTCTCGCTCACTTTTTTTATGTCTATATAATATATATACGGACATGGGCACGGACACGGACACGGAGTATATAGAAAATGAAAAGGAAAGAGAATAACATTGGTGAATGCCGGGAGCAATTTTTATGGAGCATAACGAAAAAATACACATACATGACATATCCGTATATACATAATATACATGTGGGAACAATTTGCCGGGAGGCAATCATGCAAATCCTAATAGGAAAATAGAGCTATGTATGTAGTAATAGTAATGGCAGTAATGTTTACCGGAAAAAAACCGTATCCTCTCTTTTCCTTTGCAAATATATAAAATACAAAGTACGAAATACGAAATTCGAAACAGCTCGTCATAAGATACTCGAGTGTATGTAAGATGGGCATACACTTTTGTGTGTAAATTGACAATATGTAAATATGCGTGACAGAAAATCCAATCAAGAATTTGAATGGATATGATGCTCTTTCATATCATGATCATGACCATGATCATGACGGATTACCAGTACGAATACCAGTACCAGAGGATCGTCGAGAGAACACATTTGAATATCATGAATGGAAGAAAAAAGAGAATTCTTTATAGTCCTCGGGCAAAAGTCCGCTTTGTCAATCCTCCCATGTGATTCGACTTGGAGTACAAGTTGCATATATCTTATAGTTATAGTTGTGACTCTAATCTCAAGCTTAAAACTCCCCGTTCAAAAAGAATCGGATAGACGACGATCGTTGGAACGATCGGAAAAATCTATCGCACTTTCGGACGGTTAACGAAGTTCACAATCCGATCGCATCCTATCGATTCCGATCGTGTAAACTAAAGGAAACGATC